>PVKV010032437.1:0-19853 GCA_004027835.1 Alouatta palliata
TTTATTTGGGGCTAAGGATGTTTTACAAGGGAAAAAAATGTCATCCTTCCTAAAATGATTAAATAACATGGTATGAGAAAACTCTGCCTAATAGCAAAAGTAATTTGACAAGTGAAGAGAATGTCAAGAAAAAAAATGACTGACAAAAAAGAAATTCCATGTCAGCAAGAGCAGCACATGAATAAATTATTAAAGAAAAAAAAAATTTTGTGCAGTTATTGTTACCCTGACACCAAAACTTTGAAAAGACAAAAATCAAAGTTATAGATTGTTCTTTTACCTATGAATATGGATGCAAACAAATGTAAATAAAATATTAGAAATATAAATCGTGTTCAAAGAACAACTTACCATTGCCAAGTAGGGTTTATCCTTTGATGAAAAAGCAGTTCCCATTGAGGGAGGAAGAACTGTCAATACATTTTTTTTTTTTTTTCGGGGAGAAGGTCTCACTTTGTTGCTCAGGCTGCTCTCAAATTCTAGTACACATCTCAGTATAGCCATAATGAGGTCTGTTTGCCCAAATTGGTTGTTCATTCGTGATCATATGACTATCATGGACTCTTTGGATTATGCATGATTAGTTTTGGAACAATCACTAGCTGAAAGGATAGGACTAGCCTGAGTTGTTTGAATGAATCAGTATCTAGCCTTGTTCCCAACCGCATGACACCAGTATAATGGAGAAGGTATGGAAAGCATGTTGGTAAGGCAAACACAATGTCTAAAACTGCTTCTTTGCTAGATTTATTGCCAGGCACTGGGCGAGTGACTTTACATATGTCTCAGAACTCTATGATGTTAGTACTGTTTTTCCTGTTTTATCAACAGGAAGCTGAAGTGCATTCAGAAAATAAAGTAACTTGCCCAAGTAACAGCCAGCAAATGGGGAAGCTGGGCTTCAGATACAGGCAGACTTAAAATTGATGCCCAGTCTCTTAACCACTACACTAAATATCAGTGGTCATAAAGAAGATTACAGATGCTACCACATGCACACACTAATCGAATATTCTGTAACACCAAATCCTTCCAAAACTATGGGATAGAATGGAAATACTGCTCAGTATTTAGAGAAAGCAAACAGAATACAAAATTGCATATAATGTGGTTAATGATTTTTTTTAAGCTAGAATGGATTTGAAAGAGCAGCCGGGCACGGTGGCTCATGCCTGTAATCCCAGCACTTGGGAGTCTGGGCAGATCACCTGAGGTCAGGAGTTTGAGATCAGCCTGACCAACGTGGAGAAATCCCATCTCTACAAAAAATACAAAATTAGCCGGACGTGGTGGCACATGCCTGTAATCCCAGCTGCTCAGGAAGCTGAGGCAGGAGAATCACTTGAACCCAGGAAGTAAGCCAAGGTCATGCCAGTGCACTGCAGCCTGGGCAGCAAGAGCGAAACTCCCTCTCAAAAAAAAAAAAAAAAAAAAAAGAGAGAGAGCCTTATGAGTGTATTTGCTTTTCACTATTTTTCATTTTTCCTTGGTGAACATTTGTACTTTTTAAAAAATCTTAAAAGTATCCTGTATGCCCTACTAACTTGTGGTATGAGCAAAGCCTGTGTTTTATTTTTGTGACCTCAAACACAGCTATGCACCTTACACATAATAGGCACAAAATCAGTTTTTGTCCATTTGGATTACAACATAAAGGATCTTGTGTGTCTTCTGCAGAGATTCTGTAAACAAATGTGTATTCTCTATAGATATTGCAATAATTATTTAGGTACTACCTTTTCAAATTGAAGTTTTACTTAGGCTTATTTTTAAAGACTATGCTAATTTTTATTTTAATGTTGTGTTTTTGTTGTTTTGTACAATTCTATTAGTGCCTAGTTCACAGTCCAAATACAAATCTAGATGATTTTTTGAATAATAAATGATACTTGTTAACCTCTTACTATATCACTACTGTTCCAAGCACTGTGAGATATTTTCCCATTTAGCCATCTAACAGTTCTGTGAAATTAATACTGTGAGGCACAGGGAGATTAAATGACTTCTGACAGGACACGTAGCAAATGGAGCTGGGATTCATGCTCAACAAATATGGCTCCATGGCCTCACTTAAGTTCACATGTTGTGATACTCTGACTTATCTTCAGATCATATAAATCTTTTGCCTTTTACTGAAGATTTCTGTGGAGAGGAGCAGTTATGAGTTTTTACCCAATTTTTTGAGGCCTCTTGTTTAATTTTTTTTTTAAGTTTACATGCTGTTTAATTCAACCACTGTTCTGGGTTTTTTTTTTTTTTTTTTTTTTTTTTTTTTTTTTTTTTTTTTTTTTTTTTTTTTTTTTTTTTTTTTTTTTTTTTTTTTTTTTTTTTTTTTTTTTTTTTTTTTTTTTTTTTTTTTTAGAAGGAAATATAAAATCTTTATGTTATAAATAGACCATGCAATTGTGAAAAAAAAATTTTTATTCCATTTTATGACTCCTTGAAAGAATGAGGTGGAAGGAAAAGATAAGAACAGTATAACTGAGATGAGAAGATGTGAAAGCAAGAGAAAAAGATTACAGATGGCAGGATAAAGAGGTGACTTAGTGACTTCGGGGTCAAAGTGTTGGTTCCTTTTTCACCTTGGTTGTATAAGTTTATTCAACAATAATATATTGAACGTGTATGTACTGGCTGCTAAGGGCATAATGGTGAAGAGAAAGAAAAAAAGGTGATTTATTTGCCCTTATGTATAATAGCTTATATAATTATTATACGCTATTTTAATTCTATAATGTAGTTTGAAGAAATAGTTTACAGTGAGGTCAGCTGCCACTTGAGTAAGGCAGGCTGACTTATCCCAAATCTATGAATTTTAGAGGATTCACAAGAACACAGGAATCCCACTTTTCTGTTATCCTTAATTTGTCCACACCTAATTCTGCTTTTGTCTTTGTTTTAAAGGATTCTATTGTTGTGCTATTAGGGATAAAGATTACGGTGTAGTCTACACTGCTTACGCATAAGATTTGAGAATTCTTGATTAATGCAAACACTCTCATAACTCACTTTTGGAGACTATTCCCATAGGTCTATTGTGTTTCTGTTTGTCTTGTAAGCAGAGGCACTATCTTTTTAAGGATTTTATAAAGGAAACAGTCTCAGAAGACAGATAGTGTCTCCCTCTGGAGCAAAAGACAAGTTCTATCCGGTAAAATTAAGATAATATTTCCTTCCAGGGCAAAGGGCAAGCAGACTTACAGCTCTTGGTTAAAGATTAAGGCTCCTTAAGCTTGGTGTTCTTCAGTTCTAGCACACGGTGCTGCATGCACTGCGTCCACTCGGGCTCCTCTGCATTACCCCTGTAAGACTTGGGGGATGACGGGAGCCGAGGCAGACATGCAGCTGAAGCCGCTTACTGTGTTGTGGATAATGAAATCCTTTGTCTCTGATGCAGGAGATGGTGGCAGGCTTTTTATCTCGAAAGTAGGGTAACATTTCAGACTCTTCACAGTTCTTGACAATCACATCCTTTCAAGATATAGATCATTTTTATTGGGGCAGCAAGTTCCCTCATGCCCCTTTCCCATCAATCTCATAAGAATCTCCCTTTTCTGATTTCATTCACACTAGATAGCGTTGCATTTTCTAGAACATCACCTACATGGAACCATACAGTACACAGTTGTCCCTTTGTAACTGCAGAGGAATGTTCTCAGGACCTCCCTGCAGATACCAAAATCCACTGATGCTCAAATGGATAAGTCTTATATAAAATGATGTAGGCCAGGCACAGTGACTCACGCTTGTAACTCCCAGCATTTTGGGAGGCCGAGGCAGGTGAATTGCTTGACCTCAGGAGTTTGAGACCAGCCTGGGCAACATGGTTAAACCCCGTCTCTACCAAAAAAAAAATGAAAATTAGCCTGTCATGGTGACTCATACCTGTAGTCCCAGCTACTTGGGGGACTGAGGTGGGAAGATCACTTAAGCCCAGGGGGCAGAGATTGTGCCACTGCACTCCAACCTGGGTAACAGAGCAAGACCCTGTCTCAAAAAGAAATAAAAATAAAATGGTGTAGAATTTGCATATAATCTATGCACATTTTCTTGTTTGCTTTATCTGTAGATTACTTATAATACCTAGTAAAATGTAAATGCTATGTAAGCAGTTGTTATACTGTATTGTTAAGGAAATAATGACAGGAAAGTCTGTATGTGTTCAATGCAGGCACAACCATCCATTTTTTTTCCACATATTTTCAAACTAGGCTGGTTGAATCCACAGATGTAGAACCCAGGGATACAGAAAGCTGACTGTGTACTCATTTGTATTTATCTGCTTTCACTCAGTATGAGGTGTGTGAAATTCAGCCATGCTGTTGTGCATATCAATGGTTCATTCCTTTTCATGGCTGAAGAGTAGTCTATTGTAAAAATAACAGTTGTAGCATTAGTCATTCACATGTTTAGCTTTATCATATACAAGACATTGGGAATCAAACATTGTTTTGACTAGATTCTACTACCTTTTTATGAAGAGTCTTTATTTCTATTCTACCAGGCACTTAGCTTGTTTGGACTCCCGTTTCCAGCTCTGCCTCTTTTGCAGTTGGCAGCCACTATTTCTGTTGGAGTTTTCAGCTTTCCAGCTGTTATTTTCCATCACCACCACCTCTGGTAATCTCCTTTGCACATGCACAGCCAGAGAGTCAGCCAAAAAATTTGAGTGAGGTTTATCATAGATATTGGGACTCCTTGTTTTTTGGGGGATGCTCCCTTGCTCTCATTTTGCTTAGGCATCCCCAGTGTGTGCCCACCGACTCAAGCCAGTAAAACTGCACTTTTCTACTTGAGTTCTAGCATCACTGTGCTAGAACTAAAGTTTCATAAACATGAATCTCACCCAGTGTGGTTCTCTTTTCATTTACTCCCCTTGGTTTCTGCCTGCTTTTGATTCTCCAAGTACCTTCAATTAGTTCATGTATATGTGAATTATCAATTAGTTCACATATATATGAACTAATTGAATATATATATATATGTTCCCCAGAGTTTATAATTATCATAGGACATATAGTCTGATAAAAGCTCCTCTCTCATTTTCAGAATCAGAACCCTGTGTAGTGCATTTTTATTCTTTTATTTCAAAATTTCTGTGACATTTTACTTTGGATGTATCTATTATAAGCAACATGTGGCTAGATTTTGTTTTTTGTGGAATCTGATAGTCTGTCATTCATTAGATCAGTTTAACCCATTTATGTTCATTGTGAATAATGACATTTAGATTTACTTATTTACTCATTCGTTTATATTCATTCATTTCGAAGTGTGGTCTTGCTGTATTGCCTAGGTTGGTCTTGGGCTCCTGGACTCAAGTGATCCTCTTGCCTCATCCTCCCGAATAGCTGGGACTTCTAGTGTGTGCCATCGTGCCTAGCTCTTCTTTGTTGTTGTTTTTTAAGAGAGAGTTTCGCTCTTGTTGCCCAGGTGGGAATGCAATGGCACAATCTCGGCTTACTGCAACCTCCACCTCTTGGGTTCAAGCGATTTTCCTGCCTCAGCCTCCCAAGTAGCTGGGATTACAGGTGTGTGCCACCACTCCCATATTTTTAGTAGAAACGGAGTTTCACCATGTTGGTCAGGCTGGTCTTGAACTCCTGACCTCAAGTGATCCGCCCACTTCAGCCTCCCAAAGTGCTGGTATTACAGGCATGAGCCTGGCCTGTCGTGCCTAGCTCTTGCATTTATTTGTTACCATTTTATTTTATGTGTTTATCATTATTTACGTTTGCTTCTTTAGTTCTGGTCTTCTGCCAGGTTGATAAGGTTTTCTATTATCCCCCCACTTGGATATTCTCCTTACCTGGAACATCTTTCTTCCAAATAGGAAAAGGGCGTTATTTTGTTTACTCATTCACAGATTCCTACATTTCCTTTTATTGTTGTCTGGAAATTCAGTATCAACATTTTTATCATAGAATACATTTTTTAAAAAATCAATATTCAAACATGACAATTTTATGTCCATCATTGTTTCTTTTTACACAAAATAATTTTATTGGTATTCAGTTCACATACCATAAAAATCACCATTGTATTTTGCCTTACATTCACTTTTCCTCTTGAAATCTGTAGTGGTTATTTCAGTGAGATGTATCCAGAGTTTTGTTTCATTTTTTTTCTTTTTGTCTGCAAATGCCTTTACTATGCTTTCACTCTTAGATAATAGCTTTTGGCTGAGTATAGAATTCTGCATCCGGAGTTACTTTCTCTTAGCAATTTGAAACGATTATTCCATTGCATCCTTCACTTATTTTTCTCAATTAGAAATCTTATTAGTCTAATTTTATACCTCTATGGTTAATTATTTTTCCCTCTTTGATAAATTATTTTTTGGCGGGGGGGATCCTGCAGTTTTATTCTTATGTGTCTACATACGAGTTTATATTATATCCTGCTTGGTACAAAATGTACTTTTACTCCAAGGGGTTATTCTTCAGTTTTGGAAAGTTCTCTGCTCCTATCTCTTCAAATATTGCTTTTTTGTAATTTTCTCTGTTTTCTTCTTTTGAAAGTTTATTAGACAGTTGGAGCTTCTCTGTCTGCTCTCTGTGTCTCTTATTTTCTCACTTATTTTCAGAAATCTCTTTGTTGCATTTTACATTATTTCCTCAGTAACGCCTTAAAATATAGTAATTATCTCTGAGACTGTGTGCAGTCTAGAATGTCCATTGCATCTTTAAATTGGTATGTTCTAATTTTTTGAACTCTTTTATTTTATTTACTTTAAAAAATGTTTGTGTTTTTAGAGACAGTGTCTCACTGTGTTGCCCCGGCTGGAGTGCAGTGGCTATTGATGGGACCAATCATAGTGCTCTACATCCTTAAACTTCTGGCCTCCCGCCATCCTCCTGCCTCTGCCTCCCAAACACCTGGGACTACAGGCACACACCACCATGTCCAGCAAATTTTTAATAAACTATTTCTACCTATTCTTGGATCATTTAAGTCTGATTTTGTTTCATAATGTATTCTTTTTAAAAATTTATGTGGCCCAGCACAATGGCTCCCACCTGTAATCCCAGCACTTTGGGAGACCGAGGTGGGCAGATCAATCACCTGAGGTCAGGACTTCGAGACCAGCCTGGCCAACATAGTGAAACCCCTTCTCTACTAAAAATACAAAAATCAGCCAGGCATGGTGGGGTGTGCCTGTAATCCCAGCTACTTGAGAGGCTGAGACAGGAGAATCACTTGAACCCAGGAGGCAGAGGTTATGGTGAGCTGAGATTGTGCCACTGCCCTCCAGCGTGGGTGACAGAGCAAGACTTCATCTCAAAAAAAGAAAAATTATGTTATTGCATCAGCTCACTTTTTGAGGATTCTAAACATATATCATCATTCTTTTTTTCTTTTTTCCGAGATAGAGTCTTGCTCTGTTACCCAGGCTGGAGTGCAGTGGCAAGATCTTGGCTCACTGCAACCTCTGCCTCCCGGGTTCAAGCTATTCTCCTGCCTCAGCCTCCCGAGTAGCTGGGATTACAGGCACACACCATCATGCCCGCCTAATTTTCATATTCTTAGTAGAGACAGGGTTTCACCATGTTGACCAGGCTGGTCTCAAACTCTTGACCTTGTAATCCATCTGCTTCAGCCTCCCAAAGTTCTGGGATTACAGGAGTGAGCCACTGCACCCAGCCCATATATTTTCATTCTTTAGATTGTCCTATTTCAGTTTAATCTGGAGAAAATCATTCTGATTATAAAAGTTTTGCGAGTGTTTCTTAATGGTAGATTTCTTTGTGTGCTTTGGAACATTTTATGAACTTTCAATGTTCATTTTGGGTGGAAAAGATTATTCTGTTATCCACAGCTGCCTATTGAAGGATTTTGCACTTAACAAAGAAGCTCCCAGGATACCAAGTTTTAAATCAGGCCTTATACTGACAATTTGAGATTTCTCCTCTGTATTAGTTATTCCTGACACACCTCAGTATCTCAGTGATATACAGCAGTAAGCATTTATTTTGCTAGCAAGTTGGTGGGGGAGCCTCTGATTCAGACTGTGGGTGTATGGTCAGCTGGGATAGCTCCACTGTGTTCATTGTTGAGCCCAGACTGAGGGAGAAGCAGCTACCTAGGGGAATCTCATCTTATGATGATGGCAAAAGCACAATAGAACAAGCCTCACTGTGCTAGCAGTTCAAGCCCCTGCTTATGTAACATCTGCAGACATCTCATTGGCCAACCCAAGTCCCACAGTCAAGCGCAAGATCAAGGAGCAGGTAAGCATACTTTGCCTTTTGTGGGAGGAACTCCAAAGTCACAAGGCAAAGCAGTAGATACATGGAAGTGTGAAGCATTGAGACCAAAAATCAATGCAATCAACTATAGTCCACCTTCTTAGTCATGATTACATACATCCATCCCACAGCAAAACCGACTCATCCTTATCCCAGGACCCCCAAAAGCCTCATCCAGTCATTATAAGGATAGCATTCCACTGTCTTATGGTATATGTCTATTTTGGATGTGGTTCCCCTGATCTGTAAACCTGTGAACTGAAAAAAAAAAGTGTTATAACGATGTTACGGCCAATGATAGACTGCATATATCCTGGTGGTCTAATAAGATTATAAGCCAGCTGGAAAATTTTTTTCACTTCTATCCTTACATTTCTATCATCTGCAGCTGAAAAAATTCATATGTGTACAGTCATGTATCACTGAAAGATGGGGATACATTCTGAGAAGTGTGTTGTTAGGCAATTTTGTCCTCGTTCAAACATAGTGTACTATACAAACCTAAATGGTATAGCCTATTACACACCTAGTCTATACAGTGTAGCCCATTGCTCCTAGGCTACAAACCTATACGGAATGTATTATACTGGATACTGTAGACAATTGTAATACATTGGTAAGTATTTGTGTATCTAAACATTATCTAAGCATGGAAAAAGCAATGTATTGTGCATTGGTGATGACTATGAGGTCTGACAGCCTGGACCTCTCTGAGGAGATGACAATTGTACTGACTTATGGGTGATGAGAAGGGCCCAGCTGGGCAGAATGGGGGAGGGCGTGCCAGTGCAAAAGCCCTGGGGCAGGTGTTCAAGGGAGAGGGAGGAAGCTTTGGGCCTGGAACAGTGAGAGAGGGAGAGTGGAGGGGACGAGGCCAAAAGGCTGCTAGATCATATCACCCGGGGCACTGTCAGCCACAGAAAGGGTGTGAGGTGAGTGGAGTTGCCAGGTCAGGAAAAACAGGAAGGACACTTCTGCTCCACATGCTTATTCTGGGGCCTAGGGCAGCAGCTACCCTGGAGAAAACTCTCCTGATTGTGATGACAAAATTACAAGGGGCAAGCCCCATTAAATAAGCACATTTCAAGCTCTTGCTTTCATCATATCTGCTAACACCCCATTGGCCAAAGCATGTCCTATGGCTGAGCCTAGAAAAGTATACTGCCTTTTATGGGAAGAATTTTGACATTACAATGGCAACAGATATGGGCACAAAAAAGGATAAAGAATTTGGACCTATAAATCATTTTATTATAAAGATACATGTATTTTATTATAAAGATACATGTTTATTGCAACACTATTCACAATAGCAAAGAAATGGAAGCCACCTAAATGCCCTTACACACACAGTGGTACATATACACCACGAAATACTATGCAGCCACAAAAAGGAATGAGATCATGTCCTTTGCAGGGACATGGATGGAAATAGAAGCCATCATCCTCAGCAAACTAACACGAGAACAGAAAACCAAACACCACATGTTCTCATAAACGTGAGCTGAACAATGAGAACACATGGACACAGGGAGAGGAATATCACACGCTGGGGCCTGTCAATGGGTAGGTCAGGGTAGGGGAGGGAGAACACCAGGAAAAATAGCTAATGCATGTGGGGCTTAATACCTAGGTGATGGGTCGATAGGTGCAGCAAACCACCATGGCATGTGTTTACCTATGTAACAAACCTGTATGTCCTGCATATGTATCCAGAAACTTAAAATAAAATTTAAAAATAATCATTTGGGCCAGTCATTGATCACATCCTTCATGGTAACATGTAGAATATTGGTTGCCAACTTGTGTTTTTGTCCTGCCTCCTGAAGCTCGCAGCTTCCCCTAAAGCTGTAGTACCAGACAGTAGTCAGCAGCAGCTTTTCAAGCTTCCTTGTGAAAGGGATGAGAGTAAGTGAGGATCACCAGCCCCGCTCCTGGTTTTAGGCAGTGAAATTGTCTCTGATCTCCCAACAGGATATGAACTCACAATTGCCTGTATCTACTTCTTGACTTAGAGTTTAGCAGACTCATGGCTCCCACCTAATTTCTTCATTGCATTTTCTGTTCCTGGCTCACAGAGATGTATTATGAATCATGGCCACGAGTTTTGAGTAAAGGAATAATGTAAATCATGAACTTTCAATAGCATTGCAACCCAAAGTCCTAGAATCCTATATGAAAGATATATCCTTTATTTCATGTGATGGTTTTTTAAAAATAAAATGTTTTAAAATCTCTTGGCACTTAAGCATACCAAATTTGGTATATTACCAAACAATAGTTTCATAAATACTCCAATTCAATATCTTTTAAAAAAAATGATCAGGCAGATTATATAAAAGGATAATAGGCTGGGTGCAGTGACTCATGCCTATAATCCAAACACTGGGAGGCTGAAGCTGGAAGATTGCTTGAGCCCAGGAGTTCGAAACAAGCCTGGGCAACAAAATGAGACCTCATCCCTGCAAAAAATGCAAAAATTGGTCTGGTGTGGTGGCACGTACCTGTAGTCCCATCTACATGGGAGACTGAGGCAGGAGGATCACTTGAGCCTAGGAGGTCAAAGCTGCAGTGAGCCATGATCAAGCCACTGCACTCCAGTCTGGGTGACAGAGCAAGACCTTGTCAAATAAACAAATAAATGGAAAATAGCCAGTAAATCTGATCGGTAAAGTAAACTAGTAAAATGTATGTATGTCAAATATGAAGGTATTTTATCTCAGCCTGGTTATCTCATTCTCTATCTCTTATCAAAATTTTCTTTCTTCTTTGTTTTTGACTTTTTATTATGGAAAATTTATTTCAGAAAATTTTAAATATATAAAATGTAAACAGAATGGTGTAACAACTTTTATGTACTCACTACTGAGCTTTCATAATTATTAATCACAACAAATCTTGTTTCATTTCTCCCTGGAGGTTGGAAACTATGACCCACAGACTAAATCCAGCCTGTTGCCTGCTTTTGTAAATAAAATTTGGTTGGAACACAGCCATGCTCTTGTGTTTACATGCCTGCTTTTGCGCTGTAGTAGTGGAGTTGAGTAGTTGCAACAGAAATTGTATGGCCTGCAAAGCCTAAAGGAGTTATTATTCAGCTCTTTACAGAAAAAGTTTGCTGACCCCTGAACTATAGACTTTCATCCACTCATCTCAGGAAAAATGTCTCTTTCATATTACATTTTTTAATGTTTTAGTATGTCTCTAGAAACTAATGACTTTTTAAAAAGACAGTATCACTCTTACCTACAAAATTAACAGCAATTCATTAGTTTTCTCTTCTTTTCTATAACACTCCAACTAAATAAGAACAAGTAAGAATTCTTTAGTAGTTCATTTTCTTGCTAACTCATAATTCAGGTCCACCCATAGTCTAGAAACTGTTGAAAGAGCAGCAAACTATTCTTTATTAGTAGTTTACGCTCAGAAATTTTAACAATTGAACAAGCAATTTATCTGCAGATGACCTCAAATAATAGAATATCGTGAATTTAACAAGGCATGTAAGAAGGTTAAGCAATAACAGCAATCATTAGAGAGATTTCAGCACAATTGCAATTTGAGTTCTATTAAGGTTCTGTGAAAAAAGAAGCCTGTAAATACAATCTCACCGTTTTAAAAGGCTAACAGTGTTACCAGTTTTTTTGTTTGTTTGGTTGTTTTTTGTTTTGTTTTGTTTTTGCCACATTGGTTTTTCTTTTCTTGAGAAAACCAAGTGCACTTTTTTGAAGTTGTAACAGTTATGTGACTGTTACCATTTTGAAATAATATTTTATATTAAAATAGCCCTTTACAGTTTACATGGCAGCTCCATGGGAGCCAATTCATTTAATCTTTACACAACCTAGTGAGGTGGAGATTCTTTTCTTACTGAAGGACTCTGCTGAGTCACAAACCCAAGTCATCTATTCTGTTCAAAGTCCATCACACTTCTGCTGAGGAACAGGCAAGCACAAATTTTACCACAGAGCAGTTTTAAATGAATTTTATCACTTTTTACAGGACTTCACTATATAAATTGTACTATGTTATGCAAACTAGTCACTTTACACTACTTCCTAGATATACTAAAGATACACATCTATGCAGTAAAGATATTGGAATAAACCTGTGACATCTATACCTTTGGAGCTTAGAATTTTAAGCACAGTGCTCTAATTTTCAAACTTAACAAGCAAGAAACACTCCATTATATAGTTTTCACAAACTCTTCTTTAGCATACTTTTACATCCTTATGATGGGTGAAGTGCCCTAATGGAGAGGGGACCTTAAATAGAGCTCAGAGACATGGTCCAGGTATGGTGGCTCACCCATGTAAACCCAACACTTTGGGAGGTCAAACCAGGAGGATAGCTTGAGCCCAGGAGCTCAATACCAGCCTGGACAACTGTATTAGCCCATTTTCACACTGCTAGTAAAGACATACCAGAGACTGGAAAGAAAAAGAGGTTTAATAAACTTACAGTTCGACAAGGGTGGGGAGGCCTCACAAGCATGGCAGAAAGCAAGGAGGAGCAAGTTATGTCTTGCATGGATGGTGGCAAGCAAAGACAGAGCTTGTGCAGAGAAACTTCTGTTTTTGAAACCATCAGATCTCCTGAGATCCGTTCACTATCATGAGAATAGCATGGGAAAGACCCACCCCCTTGATTCAATCATCTCCTACTGGGTCCTTCTGACAACACATGGGAATTATGGGAGCTACAAGACAACATTTAGGTGGGAACACAGAGCCAAACCATATCATTCTGTCGCCGGCCCCTCCCAAATCTCATATCTTATTACTATTAGACTGTACATTCTAAAATGGTAAGGCCAGAATTTGTCTTATTTGCTGCTATATTCTCACTTTCTAATGCAGTGCTTAGAACATAGTACATACTACATGTGTACCTAACAAAAATGTAAACAAATGAAAGAGCTAATATAAAGAAATATTGAAGTTTCTGAGAACATAATAGAATGCAAATTCTAAGTGACAAATGTCAACAAAATCAAGAAATAGATTCACAGTCTAAGAAAATATCATTACATTTAAGTTTTAAATAATTACAGCAAATTTTTATTTCATAGTGCTGATTTTGAAACTTCACCTGGATCTTCCATATGAATAAAAAAGATACAGTGACAGGGAAGGAGCAAATAAAACTTAAAATGATGGAGACTGCCATATGTAAACTATCATATATTCTGTGGTTTGGCTCCTCCCTGTGAAATCCCATGTTGAAACTGATCTCCAATTTATCAGTGTTGAGAGGTAGGGCCTAGTGGGAGGTGTTTGCATCATGGGAATCAATCCCTCACATATAGATTAATGCCTTCATGTTGTTGGGGTGAGATGGGGTGGTGAAGTTTAGCTTCAGCAGGAAGGAGTTTGATCCTGAAAGAGCAAGTTGTTTAAAAAAAGTCTGTCTTCCTTGTTTCTCTCACTTGCTTTCTCTCTCACCACGTAATGTCTTTGTACCTTCCTGCTCCTTCTCCACTTTCTGGAATAAATGAACTAAGCCTGAATCCCTCACCAGGTCCAGCTGCCCAATCTTAGATTTTCAGTAGCCAGAATTCTGGGCATTTACTTCTTTATTTTATAAAATACCTAACCTCATAAATTCTGTTATAGAAACACAAAGTGTAATAAACCAATGGATATAGTAAATTACAAAGTAAAAGGCAGTATAAATTACTTATGGAGTTGATAGGACAAAACCTGTTTACATTTGAAAGAACAATCCAGGAGATAGAGAATGCAGAAGTGTATAGTAAAATGAGATACCTATGTCTCAAAAAAAAAGAGAGAGAGAGTTAGAAAGTAATAAACTAATTTGCAGCATAGTTTGCAGAATAAAGGTGGACTGAAATATAAATATATATCTTCAAAAAAAGAGAGAAAATGATTAAAATTTTGGAGCATATTCATAAAATAAATAGGGACTAAAATGTGAAGACATTATATAATCTGTAACATTCTCAAGCTCATGAAATCAGGGTTCATTTCTCACAGATAATCAGTCATGTGAAGCCTTTCATTGAACTTGTTAAGCTAAGAGTCAGATCTCCCTAATCTATGGGAGCTTATTTAAAGACACTTGACAGGCATCACTGAACAAAGGGAAAGTTGAGTCTTGAGTGGGTGCCCAGTTGGGTGATTGGGAAAAATGTTGATGCCAGAACACATGGCTTCAGTCCTTTATACTTCATATGCCCAGTGTCCTCACACAGCCTCATTAAGTCTCTCATTTTTCTGTGGCTCCACTCTGAACTGAGAGGGATATCTGTCTCACATACTCTAAGCATAGCTGAGAACAACCATGGCCCTCCAAACCAAGACTAGGAGCCACAGCAAGGTTTCGGAGCCTAGGGGAGCAGCCTATGGTGTCATTTGAGGTGTTCTGGGAGCTGAAAAGTAGCACTGTGTCACAACAGTACAAATTGAGGACAACATACGGGAAGGTCCAAATGGCTAAAGCCCAAGTCCTAGATTGTGAATCCCTTAGCTGAGACCTTCAGCCTGTTTCTGCTTTCTTTTGAGGCGGGTTGGAGAGCTCTACGCAGTGATACATGAGATCTGTCTGTTGTATGTCAGATCATGACGTCTTAGAACCCTGAGTGTAAGAACCAGATGAAACCTCCATCCCACGTGATATGCAAATATGTCCTTTCTCTAATCAATCTTCTAATGCAAATGTTAGAAGTTTTAAAGAACTTTTAAAAGGCTTTTGCTGGCACTTTCCCATTGGTATCTTAAATTTGGGTTCTCTCTCAGTGATTTGCTCTTTTTTTCCCCTGGCATCCTCATAAGTTTCTATTCTTTCCCTTATTCCCATTTATTTGCCTTTCTGTTGGCTGAACTACCTTTACAGTTTATCTGTTGTGTAGTTGTTATTTTGTTTAAGTAAATTTTAACCCTTTTGCAAGGTACTGATCCAATTACATATTGGATCAAGTTACATACTGGTACAAGACATGTGTTTGTGTGTGTGTGTGTGTGTGTGTGTATACACAATTACTGTGTACATACCAACACTATATTATGTAAATATATGTGTAACACACCTATACAGTCCACACCCACACACATTGCTTCGAGAAAGGCACTTTGTTCTGGGAATGAGGCTTATAAGCAGTGAGTTTTGGAGTCAAACCCAGGCATTTTAACTTCAAGACATTGCTTTTAACCATGACACAATATTACTCTCAGCTGCCTTTTTCACACTGGGTACTGATACACAGCAGAAACTTCATGCCAATTCTGGGAAATGTAAGCCCTCAAGAATCATTTTGAAATTTGCAGGAAATGTTGCCTGTTCCCGTCTTTATCTGGATCCCTTCTTCACTATGCCTTTGCTTTTCCTCACCTAGGGTTACTTTTCTGACACATACATGGGTACATCCCATTAAAGTAAGAGAGTTTTACTTTGTGTCAGGCACTGATAGACCCTCTCTTTCTCCATGTACACCTGAACTTGACTGTCCTCTTTCTCTGTTCCAATTATTTAACCCCTAATACCTTTTACCTTTTAAGATGTTACGGGGATGTCACTGAGCAGTTTCAAAGGCATCCACTTTTGCTTCCTCCTCCTACCTTAGAATCCTGCATTTGCACTGCTGGGTCTCAGACAAATCAGGCAACCCGTTTCCCATTCCAGGATATTTTGATGACCAATTTTTCTTATGTTGTGAATTTGAAGGGCAAGGGCAGATAATGAGAAAGTGGATAGACATGGACCTGTGTTCTGAGACATGGACCAGAGGACTGACAGAAGTGGAGAAGAATTTCAGTGATTCTGGCAGGCATCTTGGATCAATAAGGGCCAGAGGAGTGGAACGTATGCGCACAGAGTGAGAGGCCTGTGACAGGACACAGCCTGTCTCCTTCACAGCAGAATGTTAATGGACATTAGATTTTAGTAAACAGAAGACGTATCTCTGAGTCAGCATCAAAAAGTTCTACAGTCCAGAAGGAGGAATAGTCACAGGACCTAACCTCACCTTCCCTTATGAGTGTGGGAGCCACAGGGCAGTGAGAATGAAACAGCTTTTATCTGAGGTTAAAGCCAATGTTTCTCTCCCTTTAGTCCACACTTACAGTACAGTCCAGTGGATGACTCAGCTACAGGTTTCTGAACTTCTGGCTTCTGAGGGAAAGACTTTCTCACCCTCTACGCTGAAGGTATTCTATGTATTATGAATACCAGTCAGTGGCTCTTATTGTCAAGAAATCTTGAAATGTACAAGGCATTCAGAAGGCCTACATGAATAATTTCCAGCAACTTAGAGACATCATAAAGGGGTTCTTGCCAAGGGTGCAGTGACATTTTCCATCTCACTGTCCTAGAATTACTGGATCTATCTCTGGTCATCTTGAAGGATATGGATCATCCTTCCCTCCCTCTACTCCAGTATCCTGTGCATCTTCTTCAATGGTTTTGCCATGTTGTGTTCATAAGGATTGTCCAGTTGATACCAAATCTTGAAAAAAAATTCGAAAAGAATATTTACCTGGTCTCAATGGTCCATTTCCCTTTTACAGGAATCTGGAGCAGGAATGGCGTTTCTGTAAGGGGCTTGTTGGATCTCATGTTTTATAGGACCCCCAATCTCTGGATGTAGATCCTCAATGTCCACTTCTTAAATATATATTCCATCCCACATTCTCTTCCTATGATGCAACTTCAAGATTGCTACTGTTGAGTGTTCTAGTCCCTTTACTTTATGTAGTGTTGTGACCATAGCTGATGTTTACTCTGTGGTGTAACAGTACTTCTCCTGATTCTGGGAATCTTCACGGTGGAAAGTTAACTACCAGGCTGTGAGCAAGCCCAAGCAGCAACCTGGAGAGGCCATCTGAATATATTCGAGGTAACAGCCCCAACTGAGGAACCCAGGACATCAGTCAGGATCATCTGCTAGACTGGAAGTAGAATGTCTGTTGCCATTATTTCATTAGTGATCATGAAAATGACCATTTGGTGGGTAGACAGACTCAATTGACTCACTAGAATCTGGGTTTTCATCAGAACTGGGTTTTGCTTGTTTTGTCTTGTTTTCTCTTTTTCCTGATACTAATATGTTCCCACTGTAGCATGAGGTGATGACTATGTCTCAGGTCTAGGTTATCAGTGAGAATTCACAATCTGTGTGAACTGGAAGTATAAACACATTTTAAAGCAGACAGTCTGCTCATCTGTCTGTTTTTCCCTGGGTGATGCTGTTTGCTTTATTAAACAGCTACCAAAATCAATGTGCGTTAAACCTTTTGGGTTGTTGCTCGGGCACTGCTAGCAAGTTCTCAGAGAAGCAACAGGCTGCACCATTTGGCCCATGCCTGTAGATGGCTATTCTATCTAGGTTTTTGTAAGGTCACTCTGATGTTCACACAGTGATAAAAATCATTTAATAATGCATTTCTCAGAATGTATTTTTGTCACCAGAGGAGGCATGACTGTTAAATCCCTATTTTTGCCCAAAGATTCAGTGAAAATTTAGGTTTAAAATAAATTTTCCCCCTAAAGTGATGAGGTGTAGAATTTACTGTATCAATAGGAGGGAGCTCTCACACTTGCAAATGCATTGTACAAAATCCTGTCTGTCCATGACGTGCAAATTATGTGCCTGCATGAGATCATTCAGCTGGAATCACACACACACGTTTCCAGAATTCCATCAGTAAATTCAGAAAGCAGTTGAAAATCACAATATGCATTTTAGGTAATGGGCCATAAGAGATTATTTTAATCGTAAGAAAGTGTACAAAAATATTTTGCATTTTACATATTTTTTATTTGACCATAATAAAATGAGGTGACACTAAAACAGAAAGAAAGCCTAAACAGTGTGGTTTCTTTGCTTCAACAGTGAGGGCTCCCTTGTACATGCAGTTCCCAAACAGTCAGGTTTCTTCACCCTGATCATCTGTGGCCAGTGTAAAAGAAAATCCTGACAGGGAAATTTAAGGAGCCAGATGAGTAATGCCATATGAGGGAATTCTTGGTGACATTCAAAAAACTCACACCTCCACTTTCGAAATCCAGAAACACACCAACCTGGCCCAGAGGTTTCTCTACATAGTGAGGAAGCAGTGGACAGCTGGTCAAGAGAAGGAAATGATGGTGCAACTTCACACATAAAAGAAGAAACATGTCCTCAGATGGAATCACGGTGCCATTCTTCCTTATCCAGGAGTCCTTACAGACTCCCAGAGCCCCGTCCCAAGAGTCGTCCACATCCAGCTCCCAGTAGTGTTTCTGAGGAGAAACCCCAAGCCCCCCATGCAGCAAAATAGTCAGGTCTGTCAGAATTCAAAGATCCACCTTCCTGTTCAGGTCTAAACATCCAACTTCTCACATCCTCAAACAGGCTGATATTGTGATTGCTTACTTCATAACTGAAGGAAATTTCCACTGTAGAAAAAAAAAGAATGTTCCAGTGAAAAGCAGTTTATACATTCTTATGTTCATATAAGAAAGAGACTTTCACTAGAAAACACAGGTCAAGATTAAAAGGCAACTTTTGTCAGGAAAAATGTTGGAATAAGAGGGTGTTAGGATATCTGCACAAGTACATGGATAAACTACAATAATCACAATTTCTATTAACTCAAAAATATAAGGGGAGGATTGTCATGGCTACGTCTAGTTAGCTACTTTTAATAACAACTGAAAAACTGGAAGCTCTTGCACTGCAGCCAAGTCTGTAGCAATAAAATTTATTTTATTGCTCCATTGCCTCTTCTCTGCCAGGGCAGAGCAGGAGGCTGGGGACAGGAGATGAGGGGAGGAGCCATTCTTACACCTAAACAAGTTATCCCTTTGCCAGAAATATGATCTGTCACTGAAGCAAGCAAATTCATACTTAAAGAGAAAATCTGAATCCATCTCCTGAAAAGTGCAGATTCCTTGCAAGAATTATCTGACTTTCATGCTGGATTTCGGCACAGACTTCTTTTATCTGCCTGATTGATCATGACCTATCCTGGAGTTCTATCTAAGGGCTCATCAACCACCAAATCACTTTCCTATTGTTCACGGATCCTCAGATTTGCATTGTTTTTTAAGTTACTCATGTATGTTTTGGTTGATTAAAATGCATATAATTAAAATTACAAATGCTATGAAACTTTGCCTGAAATGTACTTAAAAATAAACACTGTCACCCAAATCACAATCATTAACAGCACTTAATTTGAAGTTTAAATGTCCTGAATTAACTCAGTTCTGTATACTTCATGTAATACTTGTATACATGAAATTGTGTCAGAGACTGTTTCTAAGTCCTAAGGAGCCATTCTGCATGTTTTATGTTTTTCTAAGTAATTTGTTATGTGGCTGATTCTTATTACATTTCACCAGCTTTTAGTTTAATCTGCTTGATGATAGTGAAACGATAAATATAAAGACCTATTCACAGACTATTTTATTCCAGATGACAGATCATTACACTAGGAAAACTGCCCATAGAAACCATACTTGAAGATATTACATGTTGGTCCCAGCAAGGGGGTGACACTCACCTCGAAAGCAGTTGAGCCTGTGCACCAGTCCAGTGATGGGCCCTGCTGTGAACGCTGGATTCACAGGCTGGGGCATGCACAGCAGCATGGACTCACT
>PVKV010032438.1:0-19853 GCA_004027835.1 Alouatta palliata
GGTGAAACCCCGTCTCTACTAAAAATACAAAAATTAGCTGGGCATGGTGGCACGTGCCTGTAGTCCCAGCTACTCGGGAGGCTGAGGCAGGAGAATTGCTTGAACCCAGGAGGCGGAGGTTGCGGTGAGCCGAGGTCGCGCCATTGCACTCCAGCCTGGGTAACAAGAGCGAAACTCCATCTCAAAAAAAAAAAAAAAAGAACGGCAGGATCGACGGCCACCATGGCAGTCAGTCTGCGGTGGCTGAGCTTGACCGCCTCTGTAAGGAGCTGCAGCTAAGAAACAAACTGAATCAAGAGCAGAATGCCAAGCTACAACAACACAGGGAGTGTTTGAATAAGCGTAATTCAGAAGTGGCAGTCATGGATAAGCGTGTTAATGAGCTGAGGGACCGGCTGTGGGAGAAGAAGGCCGCTCTACAGCAAAAGGAAAATCTACCAGTTTCATCTGATGGAAATCCGCCCCAGCAAGCCGTGTCAGCCCCAAGCCGTGTGGCTGCGGTAGGCCCCTATATCCCGTAGTCTACTATGCCTCGGATGCCCTCAAGGCCTGAATTGCTGGTGAAGCCAGCCCTGCTGGATGGTTCCTTGGTCATGCAGGCTTCAGAGGGGCCGATGAAAATACAGACACTGCCCAACATGAGATCTGGAGCTGCTTCACAAACTAAAGGCTCTAAAATCCATCCAGTTGGCCCCGATTGGAGTCCTTCAAACGCAGGTCTTTTCCCGAGCCAAGGCTCTGCTTCTGCACCTCAAAGCTCTGGGAATGCTCTGCATCAAGTTGATGATGGAGAGGTTCCCCTGAGGGATAAAGAGAAGAAAGTGCGTCCATTCTCAATGTTTGATGCAGTAGACCAGTCCTTCGGTACTCTGAGGAAGAACCAGAGCAGTGAAGATATCTTGCGGGATGCTCAGGCTGCAAATAAAAATGTGGCTAAAGTGCCACCTCCTGTTCCTACAAAACCAAAACAGATTAATTTACCTTATTTTGGACAAACTAATCAGCCACCTTCAGACATGAAGCCAGATGGAAATTCTCAGCAATTGTCAACAGTTGTTCCGTCCATGGGAACTAAAGCAAAATCAGCAGGGCAGCAGCCAAGAGTGCTGCTGTCTCCCAGTATACCTGCAGTTGGTCAAGACCAGACCCTTTCTCCAGGTTCTAAGCAAGAAAGTCCACCAGCTGCTGCTGTCTGGCGCTTTACTCCCCAGCCTTCCAAAGACGCCTTACTTCCACGCTTCAGAAAACCCCAGACCATGGCAGCAAGTTCAGTCTCTTCCATGTACACACAGCAGCAGGCTCCAGGAAAAAACTTCCAGCAGGCTGTGCAGAGTGCATTGACCAAGACTCATACCAGAGGGCCACACTTTTCAAGTGTATATGGTAAGCCTGTAATTGCTGCTGCCCAGAATCAACAGCAGCACCCAGAGAACATTTATTCCAATAGCCAGGGCAAGCCTGGCAGTCCAGAACCTGAAACAGAGCCTGTTTCTTCAGTTCAGGAGAACCATGAAAATGAAAGAATTCCTCGGCCACTCAGTCCAACCAAATTACTGCCCTTCTTATCTAATCCTTACCGAAACCAGAGTGATGCGGACTTAGAAGCCCTACGAAAGAAACTGTCTAATGCACCAAGGCCACTAAAGAAACGTAGCTCTATTACAGAGCCAGAGGGTCCTAACGGGCCAAATATTCAGAAGTTTTTGTATCAGAGGACCATCAGCGGCCATGGAGACCATCTCTGTCCCATCATACCCATCCAAGTCAGCTTCTGTGACTGCCAGCTCAGAAAGCCCAGTAGAAATCCAGAATCCGTATTTACATGTGGAGCCCGAGAAGGAGGTGGTCTCTCTGGTTCCTGAACCATTGTCCCCAGAGGATGTGGGGAGTGCCAGTACAGAGAACAGTGACATGCCAGCTCCTTCTCAGGGCCTTGATTATGTGCCCGAGGGAGTCCCAGACAGCAGCCCAAATCTCCAGAATAACCCAGAAGAACCAAATCCAGAGGCTCCCCGTCTTCTTGATGTGTACCTGGAGGAGTACCCTCCATACCCACCACCACCATACCCATCCCCGGAGCCTGAAGGGCCGGGAGAAGACTCAGTGAGCATGCGCCCGCCTGAAATCACTGGGCAGGTGTCTCTGCCTCCTGGTAAAAGGACAAACTTGCGTAAAACCGGTTCAGAGCGTATTGCTCATGGAATGAGGGTGAAATCCAACCCCCTTGCTTTACTGCTAGATTCCTCTTTGGAGGGAGAATTTGACCTTGTACAGAGAATTATTTATGAGGTTGATGACCCAAGCCCGCCCAATGATGAAGGCATCACGGCTCTTCACAATGCTGTGTGTGCAGGCCACACAGAAATCGTTAAGTTCCTGGTACAGTTTGGTGTAAATGTAAGTGCTGCTGATAGTGATGCCTCGTGTAACAATGTCCAAGTGTGTAAGTTTGTGGTGGAGTCGGGAGCCGCTGTGTTTGCCATGACCTACAGTGACATGACGACTGCTGCAGGCAAGTGCGAGGAAATGGGGGAAGGCTACACTCAGTGCTCCCAACTTCTTTATGCAGTTCAGGAGAAGATGGGCATAATGAATAAAGGAGTCATTTATGCACTTTGGGATTATGAACCTCAGAATGATGATGAGCTGCCCATGAAAGAAGGAGACTGCATGACAATCATCCACAGGGAAGACGAAGATGAAATCGAATGGTGGTGGGCACGACTTAATAAGGAGGGATATGTTCCACGCAACTTGCTGGGACTATATCCAAGAATGAAACCAAGACAAAGGAGCTTGGCCTGAAACTTCACACGGAATTTTAGTCAATGAAGAATTAATCTCTTATTAAGAAGAAGTAATACGATTATTTTTGGCAAAAATTTCACAGGACTTATTTTAATGACAATGTAGCTTGAACACGATGAAGAATGTCTCTAGAAGAAAATGAAGGATTGAAGAATTCACTATTAGAGGACATTTAGCATGATGAAATAAAACATCTACATCAGCAGGCCGTACCGTGTTGGGGCACAGGTGTCCCGTGTAGCACTCAGAGAAATATACAGTGACAATCCTGTTTTCTACAAGAATCCTGTCCAGTAAATAGGACCACTTATTGGGCAGTTGGGAAATCGGCTTTCTGTCCTGTTTAGTGGGTGTTTTCAGCGCCTGCTCCTAAACCAGTCCTCCTGCCAGAGAGGACCAGTGCCATTTCATCGCTGTGTCTGATTGCCCCTGGCACCCACAGGCCCTTGGGGGGCTCATGTGGAAGCTCGAAGGCACTACACACTTGTGTATTGTCAGTGAAGAACTGTTAGTTGGTTGTCAGTGAACAGTAACTTGATGATATGAGTTCTTGTAGCATCTTAAGAATTATACATATATTTGAAATATTGAAACTAAGCTACAGTACCAGTAATTAGATTTAGAATCTTGTTTGTAGGCTGAATTTTAATCTGTATTTATTGTCTTTTATATCTCAGAAATTAGAAACTTGCTATAGACTTACCCGTAATATTTGTCAGGATCATAGCTGATTTTAAAAATTGTAATAAACTTTTTGATGCTAAGCTAAAAAAAAAAAAAAAAGAAATATCCCTAACATGAAAAGACTGTTTTGAACATATGCACGCATGTAGAATATTTTTACAGAGCGGAAAGATTGTTAAAAGTGTGATTTTTATTTTCAGAAGTCATATACATGTAAGCTATAATTTTGAGTGCTTTATAAATACTTGAGATATATAAATGAAATTTTAATTTCATAACAACTTGTAAAAATTAAAAAAAAAACTTGTTGAAAACCCCTTTCAACATATCCCTAAGCTAGGGGAAGAGGAAGGAATAACAACTCAGTGAAAAGATGGTCTCCAATTTCTCAATGGAAAAGCTACAGCTGAGAAATAAAATAAAATGTCATGGTGCAGAAAAATAAATAAATAAATAAATAAATAAATAAAGGTATAAGGAAGTATGTAGCATGTAAACACGTGTATCAACATATAAATTGAAATATTGATGTGTAGACACAGATTTTGGCTATACTGTCCGCCAGTCTATGCTGGTGTTTCTCCATTCAGGTGATTACAAGACATAAATTATACATGTTCTTATGAAGGAATACATTTACATTTTGCAATTACATTACATTACAATTACATTACAATTACAATATATTTGCCATAATTATATATCTATTTATACATAAATAGATATATAAATGTATATGTATGAAATAAACATTACACAAAACTCACTGAAAAACCCACACCTACTATAAAAAGATGCACTTGCACGTATATTAGGGGCCATTGCCCCCCACTTGGGGCCTTCTTGTCACCTACTAGCAGCCTAGGTGACAAGGGACCCCTAAAGCCAGCAAGAGTCCTTTCCTGCCGGGTCCATGTCACTGGTCATGAATGGGAAACACCTGGCCATCACCCTTTAACAAGAGCCAGTTCAAGAGCCGTCACCCTCCATTGAGAAAAATGGCCACTTTCTCGGAAGTTGTGTATTGGGGTAGCTGGGCTTCTTTGGAACACTTCAGGTGGGGGCAATACAATCAGTTTGGTGAGTGGAGAAGAGGCTTTCCATGGAGAAAAAGAAGGCTCTGAGCTCTCAGGATGCACTGGAAGCAGTGAAAAGTAGGTGCGGTAAGATGGCACAGGGTAGAGGGACAGGCAGGCCACAGTGAACCTGCACAGAGTGCCCTTGAGGGCATTTGGGGATCAAGAGCAGAAGCGTGACTTCCCTGAAACACCAAGGGAAGCAGTGGCCCTGATGCCGGAAGTAAAATGCGCAGCTGTATCTTCCCCCTGGACCAGAGAATCAACACTGGGTGGGGCCTCGGCTTTGGGAACCACTGATCTGGAGGAACAGGGAGGCCCAGTCTGTCAGTCTGGAGTGTTTTGCACATGCAGGGCCCAGCTAAGACACAGAGAGAAATAGATCTATCCACACACAGAAACGTGTGTTTGTTAAAGATGTGAGGGTATACGTAACATATGTGAATATATGTATCAGCATATAAATGAATTAAAATTTATATATATACATATATATATGAAAAGAAAATCTATTTATCTACACACACATAAACATATACATATTCATGTAAATAAGAATGTAAATATTCTGTATAATTAACTATATATAGAGAAAACTATGTATGAACAAATATATAACTACAGGTATATATGTATAAGTCTCTATGTACAAAATAAACAGAACCCAAACATGTATCCCAAATCCACACAGATGCACTCACATTTGTACTAGAAGCCATTGGACCCCCTTACCACAGACTGGCAGTGGAGTGAAACAAGGAGGCCCAAAGGCTCCTTTCTGCCAGTTCCGTGCAAGCCTCCACAAATGGCAAACACCCGAACATGGCCCTTTGACCAGATCCAGCCCAGGAGTCATCGTCTTCTAGTGGGAGAGCTGCCTACTCATCCAGAAGCTGCCAGTCAGGACAGGGGCTCTTCTTTTGGTAGTTGAAGTGGGGACATAAAGAGGCGTCCCGGTTTGGGTGGGTGGAGGAGAGACTTTCTAGGAGAATAAAAACAGGCTAGATGTGAACACACAGGAGGCACTCGGTACAGCGTGTGTCTGGGTGGGGTAAGAGGGTCCTGGGCTGCAGGGTCAGCAAGGCCGGAACAGGATGGCTCTGAGGCTCCTGAGAGTATCTGGGGACCAGGAAAGTGGCCCCCAATTTATTCTGAAGACTGCACAGACCCATGTGAGCCTGTTACCACAGGCTCCAGATGCATCTCCAGAAACCAGGGCAGACTTAGAGAACACTTGCATTAAAGAAACCTGGGAGGAAAGCTGAGGCAGGCGGACCACTTGAGGTCAGGAGTTCAAGACCAGCCTGGCGTCTGTAATCCCAGCTATTTGGGAGGCTGAGGCAGGAGAATCTCTTGAACCCTGAAGGTGGAGGTTGCAGTGAGCCAAGATCACGCCACTGCAATGCAGTCTGAGTGACAGAGCGAGACTCCATAAAAAAAGAAAGAACGAATGAAAGAATAAAGGAAACAAGGAAAGAAAGAAAAGAAAGAAAAAGAAAGAGAGAAAGAAAGAAGAAAAGAAAAAAAAGAAATAAGACATCCGGGAACCCACAGGTTGAGGCTTCTTCCTCAGGAAGAAGCATGGGAAACTTTGAGAAGCATGGAAACAAGTCTGGCTTGACAAAACTTTCTGGTCCACAGTGTAGGTGGCAGATGAGGAAAACCAGGTCAGAGGCAGATGCTGGACATGGCCATCCCCAGGGAATGGATGATGCCTTTCAAAGAACCTGAGCCCAGTTTGTGAGTGAGGCAGGTCCGTCCCGGGAGGCTGAACTACACGTGCACCAGCGGGGAGTACACAGGGAGCCCTGAGGTTCCAGGCCTGGCATCTGGCCTTGGGACAGCAGCAGTGCTAGCTTTCTGCACAGACTTCAGGTCGCCAAATCTAGGCTGAAAAATGTATTGCCTTACAGGCAAAGAGAAAGCCCCTCAGAGGGCCATCTAGCACAAAATGCACATGAATACACTGTTAGAGTGGAGACAAAGGGATGTGGGGTAAAGAGACTTAACTGGGAAAGAATTTTATCATCTCTATCTCTTCCATATAAGGCTTGTGCCAATAGTGTTCCTTGGTCTTTTCCAATATTCCCCCTTCTCTGTATTTTGAGCATATTTTTAAGGGTGAAGTGGTCCCATTCTACTATTGGTTGACCTTGGGAGTTATATGGGATGCTGGTGGACTGTTGGATATTCTACATGTGTTGGGTACCAGCCCCAATCCTGTTTGTGGGTGCCCCAATCCGCAATGGTGATGAGGGATTAAGAAAGGAAATAAAGACAAAAACACAGAAATAGAGTTCAAAGACTGGGTCCAGGGAACCAACATAAGGTGCAAGGACCACCTTGGCCCTGAGTTCTGGTTTCCACAGATTTTTATTAGGCACACACCCTCATTAATATAGGGATGGAAAGCAGAGGGTGGGGTGGGTTATCAGAGGAGGCCTCGAAACTACTGTGGGGGGCCTTGAAACTACCGTGGCGGGGCCTTGAAACTACTGTGGGAGAAGATAGCCAGGGGGAGAAGCACGTATCATTAGAATACAATGAAACAGGTGGTTCTTCTAAGAGAAGCTAACCTAGTACACCAAGTTTTACCACTGATTATTATGGCTATGCAGCTGCACCAGAACACAGGGTAGAGAGCCACCAGTTCTGATCTCACACGTGCATCAAGACATGGTTGTCAGCGGCTTTAAGAGGGAAAAATGCAGCCAATCGGCCAAGACTCCTCCCCATGGATGTATTCTGTAAAGATTTCATAACAGAAGTTCTAAGTCAACACACGTGTGGATAATTAACATGGTTAAAAGGGTGGTTTTACTAATAATAAAACTTTAGGTTCCAGGCCCAGAGTAAACAGTATTAATGGGTAAATCACCTCTGAGCTCCCCCTCAGAGGGCCATCCAGCACCAAAGTTACATGAATAAACAGAGTAGAGACAAAGGGATGTGTGGTAAAGAAACTTAACTGGGAAAGCCTTTTATCGTTCCTATATCTTCCCTAGTAATGGTCTGGCCACCTTCAGCCTGCCCCAATAAAACCTTTTGGCCCTCCAAAAGGTTTGAGACTAATCTATAATTTTCCCTAGTATTTTGCTAATATTTTGTCATACACCCCAAGTGAATCTCAACAGTAAAAGGCTGGAGGGACAGTGAGGCCAGGGAAGGTCTCTGCTGAGGACCACTGACAGCTTTCAGGAACCGTGAAAATGGGTCAGGCTCTGAAGGTTACCCAGCTCTGAGTATAGTCATTCCAGCCAGTTTCATCTGGATCAAGAAAACTCTAATTAACCATGTTAATTATCCACACGTGTGTTGATTTAGAACTTCTGTTATGAAATCTTTACAGAATACATCCATGGGGAGGAGTCTTTAGAGGACTAAAGAACAACGAAAGATGAGGTACTTGATGAGTCAGGGTGGAAGAGGTTTCTTTCATAAGGATGAAACACATGGAAAACAGGGTTATGGCTTTCTACACTCCAAAATAGGAGGCAGGCAATCAAAATCACGTCAGAAATCTGTTGGACACTACTAATTCCGGTGAATGGGTAATGTCTGTCACCAAACTAAAGCCTAGCTTGTGCAGTGATGTGAGTCTCTCATGTCAGATATGAATTGTGTATGCACAAGCCAGGAAGCTACAGAGAGCCCTGAGACCCTGGGCTGGGGATCTAGTCTCGGCCAGAAGCCCTGCTAGCTTCCCAGCTGACCTCTGCATCCAAAGGCCAGGCTGAAGCGCATGGCCCTGCAGAAAGCTCCATTTTTTTCTGTTTTTAAAATCTCATGGAGGTACCAACGAGGTAGGGCTTGAATGGAATACCACCTGATATTATCAGTCCCATAGGCTTTGGCATCTCCATTCATCCTGGAACAGCCAGACAGCTGTCTCTGCTGTGTCCTACAGCTCCAGGAAACTAACAAACAGTCCTAGAGTGGACACAAAAGATAAAGCCAAGTATCAGAGGCGAGGGGGCAGGCAGGCAATGATTCTTCTGCCTCATCCCTTCTGCATGAGCACTGTGGGGAGAGGGTCTGGGTGATAGCAACCATTTGGAGTCTTCTCCCGCCTCACTGGAGAATAGCAAGACCTGACATCTGCAAGGACCCTACTGTCCTTGCCATTGTTGAGATCACTCAGCAGTCAACTGCCTATGCTCCGGGTCTTCAGTTCAGATTTTGATGATTCTTGGGGGTGGTATAGAGTCATCACGTGCCTTGACAGTAAGTGCGTGGGAGCTAGGTTTTCTTTGGCAGAAAGAATACAGGGACTCCTCGGGGCAAAGCCTCTTTAGGAAAGAAGAGTTGAACTCAGGCATCTCCCTCAGAAGTGCGGGCTCGCTGTTGCTTCTATACCTCACCAGACTGGGGGAATCTTCTGTGAGGCCACCCTGGGTTCTGCCTGGCTGGACACTGACCGCAAAGATAGCTGTCCGCATTCAGCAGGATCTGGCCTGGGCCCTCTCCTCTCTACTCTTCTCCAGACCCTGAAAACACTTTTGCAGACACACACTTTCTTTCTGCTTCTTTAGGTCGCTGGGTCAGTTCTCTCCTTCTTTTAGCTACGACCTCACAGTCAACTCCCTTCTTCTTCTTTACAAGCCTCTTGAGTCCTGCAAGAACCAAAGTAAAAAAAAAAGGTTTAAAAATGTGCAGGTCCATTCTACTTCCACCCTGCCATGTAGCTTCCCTGAAGTGACACCGCACAGGTTCTTGCCACCATCTGCTTGTAGGGGAGGAAGTTTCCTCTGCTTGTGGAAGATAAAAGACAAACAAGGGATACAATTTAATACTTTTAAAAATAATATTTAGGAAAACAAATCATAAAGACATTGATTATAAAAGCCCAGTCTTTTGGTATAAATTTGTCAACCTGAAATAATCAAAGGAAGAGAATTTCACTTCCAAAAGTTTATTCAAGTGAAAAGCTGGGAACACCCTTTCATCTTGGTAAGTGCAGGAGTGGGAGAAACAGCTTGCGTAAGTCATTTATTTATAGACAGCCATCCACTTCTTAGAATATGCTCACCGTATTCACACAACACTGTTTTTGAGGCCTACTAATAGTGTTTTTTTCTTATGTATGTATGCATATATGTGCACATATATTTATTTAATAGAGCTGTATTACATCATGATGAAATTGTGTGTAATTGCTGTAATATAGAGAAATATAAATATAAATGTATAAAATAAATGCAACCGGAAAATAAACACCCAAAAACAAAAAAAAAAAAGATGCAAATACATTTATACAAGGGACCATTGGGCCCTCTTGCCACTTGCAAATACGTTTATATAAAATTGTGTGTAAAAGTTATGATATATAGAGAGAAATACATATGCATATATAAATATAAATGTATACAATAAACACAACCATGTCTTATGCATAAGATATCCAAGTAAAGGGCATCTAAATTGAGCATACTTTGCAGTACAATAAATGTGGCAAATAAGATCTTTGAAAATGTCCTCTATGGCTTCCTGTCAGGGGAATATTCCAGGGAAGTGACGGTGGGAACACAACATGTGTGCATAATTATTTTCACCAAGTATGAAGAAAATCTTCAAGTGTGTCTGAATCCTTGAGATAAAACATGAACATGTCCACATACATTTCCACTGATTTTGGCACAATCCAAATTTCTAAACTTAATAAATTAATGTAAAGTGCTCTTTTGTGTCATTTATCTGATCACTAACTTTTCTGAGTTTCCCTTCCCCTATTTTTAATCTATTCAAGTTTTTCCTACTTTGAATGACCTATTCATATGCTTCTGAGTGTTCTGCTGGATTTCACAAGTCTTTTCTTGTTAATGTAAAATAGTTTATTAAAAACGAATCATTATTATTATAGAGTGAATTATCTGTGCCTCCAAGAATCCTAGTTTCTTCCTGGTATTTATTCTCTCAGTTTTTGTTAGTTACTAGAGCTTCACACGTTCAGTTGAGAATATCATCATCCATGTAAATACACTTCTTAACCTTCCTTGCAGGCCAGTTTGGCCATGGAACTAAAGTTGGGAAAGTGAGGTGGAGGCAAAATTGTTTGTCTGTGTCTTCCAGGGACTTTTTTATTATTATTATTGCATTTTAGGTTTTGGGGTACATGTGAAGAACATGTAAGATTGTTGCATAGGTATACACATGGCAGTGTGATTTGCTGCCTTCCTCCCCATCACCTATATCTGGCATTTCTCCCGATGTTATCCCTCCCCAACTCTCCACCCCCTGCTATCCCTCCCCTATTTCCCCTCGACAGACCCCAGTGTGAGATGCTCCCCTCCCTGTGTCCACGTGCTCTCACTGTTCAACACCCGCCTATGAGTGAGAATATGCGGTGTTTGATTTTCTGTTCTTCTGTCAGTTTGCTGAGAATGATGGTTTCCAGGTTCATCCATGGCCCTACAAAGGACGCGAACTCATCATTTTTGATGGCTGCATAATATTCCATGGTGTATATGTGCCACATTTTCCCTGTCCAATCTATCATCGATGGGCATTTGGGTTGGTTCCAGGTCTTTGCTATTGTAAACTGTGCCGCTATGAACATATGTGTGCATGAGTCCTTATAATAGAATGATTTATAATCCTTTGGATGTATACCCGGTAATGGATTTCTGGGTCAAATGGAATTTCTATTTCTAGGTCCTTGAGGAATCGCCACACTGTCTTCTGCAATGGTTGAACTAATTTACACTCTCCAGGGACTTTTTATGGGAGGAGGTCTTTTGTTTTTTCTACTCCTTTTTCATGACTGCAGCTTGGGATGCAGTTGTGTTTCTTGGAGCTGTGCCCTGAACAAAGCTGGGGAGTGCGGAGTTCTGCTGGCTCGTGAAGCGGGGCTGCCGCACCAAACCTGGATAGACAAGACTCTGTCTGATATTATGTGGGCAAGAAATATGCTAACTTGTCTAAGGGACTGTTATTTTGGGGATTTTCTGTCACATTCAATTGGACCTTATTCTATGTAATCGAGGCTGTACATACATCTATTCCATAAACACAGATCATAGAGAAGGATCATGAATGACACAGGCAATGTGACTTTGCCGATCATGAATCGGTCAGGATTATTCCATTTTCATTTCTGGATACCTTGAATGCAGTGTTTGACACGTTTCTCCTTTTCCGTCATCACAATTTTAACTCATTTAATGACTACTGGGATAACCATGGTTCAGCGTTCTTCTGCATGTACTGTACAATCAGGTTCATGTCACTGTGTGGAATCATTGTCACTGTGACAGCGGTGGGAGGACACAGGAGCAACAATGCAACAGAGTCACCTCTTGCGGCTGATGTGAGTGTCCCTTAGGCTTAAGGGAACAGGAAAATAGACACATTGGCAACAGGGAGCTCAAAAACAGTTTGTCAAGTGAGGTCACAGAAACTATATGCAAATTTAATTTAAAACGCTGAGCTCTGTCTTTATTTGCATGTGCCTCTGCACAACAGCCTTCTGTTCCGGACGGGCAGCGTAGTTCTTCCCACAGTTTTTCCCTTTTTTTTTTCCCCTCCCATGCTTCATGTGAAAGCAAATGGCCCACGAGAGGACATCTAGAGACGGGCCCTAAAGTGCTTTTCTCCACAGGAATGTCACCTAGGCACTGCAGCCAGGGGTCCCAGGTGCCACCGAGGAGGGCTGTGGTCCCATCCTCAGTGAGGGAGAGCTGAGAGAAGGCAGGCAGGGTTCACATTTCCCTCACCTACTTGCTTAAGCAATACATTAAAGTTTCACACTAAAATAAATCCAACATCTTATGGAAGCATTTAGAACCACGTATAAAGCATGGATTGCTTTTAAATATTTGAGAATACACACAAACCACATGAAGCTAATTTTGTGAAAAGCGTATGTTTTTTGCAGTAGTGGTTAGTAGTATTCTTTTGTAATATGTCTTTTCTGAGATAGGGTCTTACTGTGTTACCCAGGCTGAAGTGGAGAGGTAGGATCATAGCTCATTGCAGCCTCAAACTCCTGGGCTCAAGCAATCATCCTAAGTAGCTGCGACTGCAAGGACACACCATCACATCTGGCTATTTACTTATTTATTTTGTGTAGAGACGGGGTCTTAGATGTTGCCCAGGCTGTGCTGAAACTCCTAGCCTAAAACAACCTCCTGCCTCAGGCTGCCAAAGTGCTGGTATTACAGGACTGAGTCACGGAGTGCTGATGGCATTGTTGTTTTTTTTAATTGCATTTTAGGTTTTGGGGTACATGTGAAGAACATGTAAGATTGTTGCATAGGTACACACATGGCAGTGTGATTTGCTGCCTTCCTCCCCATCACCTATATCTGGCATTTCTCCCCATGCTATCTCTCCCCGACTCCCACCCCCTACTGTCCCTCCCCTATTTCCCCCCGACAGACCCCAGTGTGTGATGCTCCCCTCCCTGTGTCCATGTGTTCTCATTGTTCAACACCCGCCTATGAGTGAGAACATGCGGTGTTTGATTTTCTGTTCTTGTGTCAGTTTGCTGAGAATGATGGTTTCCAGGTTCATCCATGTCCCTACAAAGGACACAAACTCATCATTTTTGATGGCTGCATAGTATTCCATGGTGTATATGTGGATGGCATTGTTTTTAAGCAATCACCATTTGGATTCTTAGTTCTCATAACTTTTAGATTTTTAACAGTTCAGTGCACCTTCCAAGCATTCCTTGGAATATTTTTTCTGGTTTAACTATTGGTTTAGGTGAGGTCTATGGCCCATTTTAAGGCTAAGACTCTGTGATCTGTATCAATTTGGTTAGAGTATGCATGAGTAAAGCCAAGATCATTCAATGGCTTCACCCCTATACCCTTTCTAGTTCTAAAGTTGCCCAATGATTTTGGAGAAAAATTACTTTTTTCTTAATGCAGAGCCAGTCTTAATTAATAGTGAAAATGATGTTTTGCCTTATTCAATGAGATTAACTGAGCAAAGATTTACTGAACAACAATTCTGGGTAAGACATTAAGAAACATACAAAATGATAAATTGTCTTGACATTAAGAAGCTAAAGAGAAATATGATATATTAATAAATTACCACAAATTAAGGAATAATAGAAAAATAAGAGAAGAAACTATTTTAATAAACATGTTCTACCACCCACAATTCACAAGGTGCAGTTTTGCTCAGGGCAGGTAAATCTCTAGGCCAACAGCTAAGGATGCAGTTTGTATGCAGCCTCTCAAATGCATTTCTGTCATCAGAATACAAAAACAACCACCACCACCGCTGGCCCAAACTTCATTACGTTTCGTGTAATACTAAAAGTCATACAATGCTTATAACATAAAACTTTGTTTTACATTCAATAAACCTTGTCTGTAGGCTAGGCGCGTGTGGCTCATGTCTGTAATCCCAGCCCTTTAGGAGGCGGTGGCGGGCCGATTACACGGTCAGGAGATGAAGACCATCCTGGCTAACTTGGTGAAACCCCGTCTCCACTAAAAATACAAAACGTTTAGACGGATGTGTTGTTGGGGGCCTATAGTGCCAGCGACTCGGGAGCCTGAGGCAGGAGAACCACTTGAACTCAGGAGGCGGAGGCTGCAGTGAGATCGCACCATTGCACTCCAGCCTGAGCGACAGAGCAAGACTCCATCACACACACACACACACACACGTCTGTAAAGCAGTAAGAGCTCGTTGCCTACAAACATAAAAAGTGATTACAATGAAATATTCTTCAATAAATCTGAGCTGCATTGCTCTCCTTCACCGACTTGCGCAATGATCCTCTCATTCAACGCATGGCTCTTCCTTACCACTAGGCGGCAGTAAAGGCTAAATAATGACGCAGACCTGCTAAAGCAATCCCCAGCCAACTGAAGTTTTCCCATTATTTATACTTAAAAAAAAATTGGGCTGGGCCCGGTGGCTCACGCCTGTAATCCCAGCACTTTGGGAGGCCGAGGCGCGCGGATCACGAGGTCAAGAGATCGAGACCATCCTGGTCAACATGGTGAAACCCCGTCTCTACTAAAAATACAAAAAAAAAAAATTAGCTGGGCGTGGTGGCGCGCGCCTGTAGTCCCAGCTATTCAGGAGGCTGAGGCAGGAGAATTGCTTGAACCCGGACGGCGGAGGTTGCATGAGCCGAGGTCGCGCCACTGCACTCCAGACTGGCACCTAGTGACAGAGTGAGACTCTGTCTCAAAAAAAAAAAAAAAAAAAAGCAAACTGAACACTGCCCTTACAAACATGCCAATCTCTGGTTCACTGTGGCAAGTCTCCCATGTTGCCTGTATTGTCACTTGACCCCGAATTATACTTGACCCCGAATTATACTTGACCCCGAATTATACTTGACCCTTGCATGGGATTACCTTCCACCCTGTGGTTCTTCACTAACTAGGACCCTATCTACCTGCATGCTGTGCTGACCACTTTCCTTGCCATCTATTTGGCCCCTCTTTAGTATTTGATCTTCAGGTCACCACTTCGCCTTCTAGTTCTTTCCAGCACGCTGATTTTCTGTGTTCCTTTAGCCTACCCTATCCTAGATCAGCTCTCAGAGACAAAAATGGGGACTTCAGAAGAATGGAGAAATCAAAAGAAAGCAGTTATTATAACCCTTCCTATCTTACTGTTTTTTTTTTTATAAATTCTCTCTTTCTCTGTCTCTCTCTACCCCGCTTCCCTCTCTCTCCCCCTCTCTCCCTCCGTCCCTCCCTCTCTCTTTCTCTCTTCCATACACACACAGAGAAATTTACCGAGTAAGAGAGGTTAGGAAGATAAATTTCTTGGCAGAGTCAGGAAAAGTTGGAAGAGCTGCTGATATTAAAACAAATTTGAATTAAGGATTTTTAGATTTCATAGGTAGCTCTCAAAAAGGTTAAGTTAAAGAATTTTGTTTAGGGCAGATTACAGAATATATGTAAAATACTTGATACTGTTTTTGTTATTATTAAAATACTAGCCATGTCTATAATTTTTTTTTTGTTTTTTGAGACAGAGTCTTGCTGTGTCGCCCAGGCTGGAAAGCAGTGACAGATCTTGGCTCACCGCAATGTCTGCCTCTCAGGCTCAAGCATTTCTCTGCCTTAGCCTCCCAAGTAGCTGGGACTACAGGTGTGCACCACACGCCCAGCTAATTTTTGTACTTTCAGTACAGATGAGGTTTCAAATGTTGACCAGGATGGTCTCGATCTCTTGACCTTGTGATCTGCCCTCCTCAGCCTCCCAAAGTGCTGGGATTACAGGCATGAGCCACCGTGCCCAGTCCTAATATTGTTAAAGTTAAATAATTACATACTTTATGTTTCTTTCTAATCTAGAAAGGATTCTTATTTTAGCTTGGATATTTGTTAACCTTTTCACAATCATTAAGATAAAATTAACTTATATTTTATGTAAATTATGGTCCCTTACTGAATACATAGAATTGTTATTATAAATCTTAAATAAAAGGTTATTTGTTTCATATAGCATTCCAAAAATTAAACCAACAGTATGCTTTGCTTTCCATTATTATGACTCTATAAGTTATAAAGCTTTTAGTATTGCAAATATTGTCACAAATAAACAGTTTGACTGAAAATGTGTGCAATTTCACCTAAAAATATAAAAGAAAAGTTTTGTCTTCAGAAGCTGTCGAGGAAAATTATAATAAAAACTGTATTATCATATTGCAATTGATTTAAATAGAATTTTAATTTTAAAACCATTTTAGACATACAAAAAACTTGTGAAAATAGTATGGTATTTCTGTAAAGCCCCAAACCCAGTTTTCTCTATTATTAATATCTTAGTATGGTATATTTGATACCATATGAGTCAATATTGATGAATTATTGATATCTAATGATCATACTTGTTCAGAATTTTTCAGTTTGTTTAATGTCCACTTTCTGTTCCAGGATAGTTTAGAACATCACGTTACATTAGGGCATTAGGAGAGAGATTCTGAGTCACATAGTGCTACTGGTCCATTTGAAACTTCATGTTTGAAAATGTGTAATAAATTATATTCTCATTTTAAAAGTCACATTTTTGTCTTACAAAATGTTTATAGTGCACATGAGTATGTGAAACACAATTTCATTATTAGAATGGTAAATTTTTGAATATATAAGTTTTCGTTATTGGAAAATATTTTCAACTATGGATGCGTGTGGTTTAAGTGTCTTTATGAAAGCATTTTGGAAGTCTTCACCCATGAACTGGTGTCTTGTAACTTCTACCTGTATTTCTAAGAGCGTCAGTTATAGACATTTTACAATTTTTCTATTTAACGCATAGAGTTATTTTTGAGTGCAGTGTACATCTTTTAACAATATAAAAGGCATAACTCTGTTTTTTTTACCTGCTAAATGGATGAAATTTTATTTACATGTGTTCCAATATCACTTATTCAATTTTTGCAGTGTGAATTCTGCTTTATAATCCAATAAACACATCATTTAATTGCAATCTTGTTTGTTTCATTTCCTTAGTGTTTTCTTTCTTGTGTATTTGTACACTATCCATTCTCTTTCCTCACAGCTCTAAGTAGTATTGATTGACAGGCTACTTTATGCCAGTCTTTCCTTCGTAGGACTGGCTTCTAAGTCAACACTTCCAAGGGCTCTGGCATAAGTGCCCACAGGCAGGTCGGCTGACTCCGCTCTTTCCACGGGCACGCCTAGCAGTCAGGCGCAGCCGCAGCTCCCTCAGTTGGCTCCTCATATTTTTCATTCCTCTTGTCAACAGAGTCAATGTTTTCTTGATTTTTTTTAACCAAAAAGCTCATGCTCTTTGAAACTTAATTATATTTCTTGGACTGAAATTTTCCTTTTTGCTTTATACTAAAAATATGTTTTTTTTCTGAATTATTCCTTTCCGTTTATGCTGTAGGGTGTTTTCAAACCTTCAAAAGTTGTTTTAGATTGTATTGTTTTCATTGTTTTTGTTCTTTTACTCATCTTCAAAATAAATTAGACCTGGTGTTTGCCAATACACTGCATGGATAAATTCTCCCTGGCCCCAGTTATTATCTACCTGGTTGCTGTTTCAATTTTCACTTCAGACCTTAAACTGAATAGTGGAATGATTACCACAGTCTCTAGACAAATTCTAGTGAACACCATTTGTTTTATGAAGTTGTAAAAGATAGAAAAAATATGTATGATGCTGTTTCTTAGTTATAGGAACGTATGTAAGAGAATTTAGTCATAAATTATTTGGTGTATACACTATCATAAATTTTTGAAAAACAGAGGAAAAAAGCACAATCAGTTCCCACGGAGCACAACTCTCTTAAGTTCCTTTTTATCCATTCCTTTTGACTTTAGTTTTCAAACGCCCATGTTTCAGGACACCTTGCTAGTCTACTTCCATCCCTGATGGTTTTGCAATAATGAATAAGTGTGGTTTTCACATAAATGGGGACAATGGTTCACTAATGGATTGTGAGGAAAACAGGGAAAGTAGACAAATAGAAATGAGGGGTGGGAGGCACCCGGACAGTTTCCTCTGAATACTGAAGCCCCCAGGTCTGAGGGAGGGAGTGTGCCATTGGGGTAGACATATCCCACTTCTAACTAGCCCCAGGATTTTGTCATTGACTCTATCTCCACCTTGGTAATGGGAAATTTTCATAGTTTCTGACAGAACAATGACCAAGAGCCGTAGATGTTATTTGCCTTTCTTAGGCTGCAGTCATGAATATTTAATTGGAAACCTTGGGAAGCAGTTATCAGAGACCACTAACAAGCCATCACCTTACGCAATAAATAGCTTCTTTGTATATAGCCTTTAAGAGAAACTCCTTACGTTGTTGAACATAATTTCTTTAACAAATGAGGAGGTGTATGTGATTTGATTACTTGAGGAAAACCACATCATCAAAACAATTACACTTTTGTAATTAAATTATGGGAATTATATACCAAATTACTGCACATTTCTAAGTCAAGACATACTCAGGAATCTTCTGTGCTAGAGAGGATTTTCACCGCCACTCCCACCACCACCAGCATCATCATAGACTTTCTTATTCATGTGTATTTTGTACCAGGACAGTGGTAATCATGTTACATTCATATATTCATTTACTTATGTTGCAACTTTATTATTTAGGTATTATTATCCCCACTTGAGAGATGAGGCAAATGAGTTAAAAAGTTACGAAGTGAATTGATCAGGGTCACATAACTAGTTAGGTCCAGTAGGTGATTTGTGCTCTTAAACATAAGATAGAGCAGGGACTTAGAAATGACCATTAAGGAGTGGACATTTCTAAGTTAGACATTCTCAAACCACCAGAGAGAACGGTTAAGATGTTTATTTGGGGAGTTTTCTAAAGAGTAACCGTGCTATTAATAGACTACCTATCCCTATTCTACTCCACGAATATTCTAGAACCTGTGAGAATTTTTAAAGTCCTCCCAGGTGATTGTTCTTAATCCTTACTCTTCCCTAGTTAAAAGTCCTAAAAAATGAGGATAACTGAGAAACACAACAGTGCTTCTCACACATAAACGTATATGTCAAGCAACTAAGAATTTTGGTAAAATGCAGATTCTACCTCAGCAAGTTTGGGATGGAGATTCTGCATACCTAGCAAACTTCCAAGCAACGTTGCTGCTGCTGGTCCATGGACCACTCTTTGAGTAGCAAGGATCTAGACTATTTGGAACTTGCTGCTAACTGGCCCTATTACCCAAGTATCATCAGCATAATGGACCAAAATGATATTTGGCAAAAATATTCAGATTTTTAGTTTTAATATTATATTCATCTGAGTCATTTAGTCATATAATTGTTCTTATAGCATTTTAAGAGAAACATTTTTAAAATCTGAACTATATTTTCTTGATCTTCTTGTATGCCTTTGCTCACCTAAATTTATTTTCTATGATAATTTTATTTTATCTGTTTGTCTATCTTAGATCTAAATAGAGAATAGACTTAAAGGGTTGAATGTAAATGATAATTGGTACTTCATTCATTGAAATGTAGCACTTTTTTGATGTTGGGAATAAAAAATATCTGTATGTGAAAAGCACAGACATTGGGAGGGCTGCTTTGACTGCGACTGTTGTCCTCCTAAAAGCTGGACAATGGCTTTGGATTGTTTGTGTTCTCTGGACAATAAATGGATTGTCTGCGTTCTCTGGAAATTCACATTGCGTGAAAAAAGAACAAATCTTCTAAACTTGAAAAACAGCCCTGAAGCTCAATTTTCGGGTATGCACAAAGATACTGCCGTGTTTTAAATGTGTCCTCCATAAAGCATATGATGGAAACTTAACCTCGAATGCAACAGTGTTAAAAGGTAGAACTTTTTTTTTTTTTTTTTTT
>PVKV010032439.1:0-19842 GCA_004027835.1 Alouatta palliata
GCTGCACGGGGCGCGTGGTCTGCGCTATTTGCTGCTGCAGCACAATCAGCTGGGGAGCTCAGGGCTGCCTGCCGGGGCTCTGCGGCCGCTGCGGGGCCTGCACACGCTGCACCTCTATGGCAACGGGCTGGACCGTGTGCCCGAGGCCCTGCCCCGCCGCCTGCGAGCCCTGGTGCTGCCCCACAACCGTGTGGCCGCGCTGGGCCCCCGCGACCTGGCCGCCACGCCGGGCCTGGCGGAGCTCAACCTGGCGTATAACCGTCTGGCCAGCGCCCGCGTGCACCGCCGGGCCTTCCGCCGGCTGCGCGCCCTGCGCAGCCTCGACCTGGCCGGGAATCAGCTAACCAGGCTGCCCATGGGCCTGCCCACCGGCCTGCGCACCCTGCGGCTGCAGCGTAACCATCTGCGGATGCTGGAGCCCGAGCCTCTGGCCGGCCTGGACCAGTTGCGGGATCTCAGCCTGGCGCACAACCGGCTTCGTGTTGGTGACATCGGGCCCGGCACCTGGCATGAGCTCCAGGCCCTCCAGGTCAGGCACGGGCGGGTTAGCCACACTGTCCCGAGGGCCCTTCCCTCCCCCTTCCTGCCCCACGGCGTTCCACACATTCTAGTTAGGGGGTAAAGCAATCAGAACAAGAAAACGGAGAGTGGGTTAGAAGGTGATGAGGAGGCTGGGTGAGGTAGCTCAGGTCTGTAATCCCAACGCTTTGGGAAGCCAAGGCAGGAGAATTGCTTTAGGCTATGGGTTTGAGACCAGCCTGGGCAACATAGCAAGACCCTATCTCTACCAAAAAACATAGCCAAGCGTGGTGGTGCATGCCTGTAGTCCCAGCTATTCAGGAGGCTGAGGCAGGAGGATCGCTTGAGCCTGGAAGTTTGAGGCTGCAATGAGCCGTGATGGGGCCACTGCCCTCCAGACTGGGCAACAGAGCAAGACCCTATCTCTTGGGGAAAAAAAAAATGTGATGAGAGGTATGGTGCGATTCAGTGACTGACTCGTTGAACCAAGTGGGGACCCATCTGTCTGTGGCTTCCGGGAAGGGCCTTGGTTTACCTCTGCAGAGGGGAGGACTTTGGCAGTCACGGGGTGGTGGGGGCGGGGGCAGAAGTGCCGGGCCGGTATGAAGGGGGCAGGCGACTCTCAAGGAGGGAGGCTGGCTGAGCTGGGTGGCCCAGGCCTGGGCTGCCACCGCACTGTCTTTGACCCCCTGCCCCAGGTGCTGGACCTCAGCCACAACGAGCTGTCCTTTGTGCCTCCGGACCTGCCTGAGGCCCTGGAGGAGCTTCACTTGGAGGGCAACCGAATCGGCCACGTGGGCCCTGAGGCCTTCCTCAGCACGCCTTGCCTTCGTGCCCTCTTCCTCAGGTGCCCCGAGGGTGTCTGGGCGGGCAGAGGTGGGCAGGGGAGGACCTGGGAGGGTCATGACCACCTCTCTGTACAGGGCCAACAGGCTTCACATGACAAGCATCTCAGCTGAGGCCTTCCTGGGGCTCCTGAACCTGCGTGTGGTGGACACAGCAGGGAACCCAGAGCAGGTCCTGATCCGGCTACCTCCCACTACCCCACGTGGGCCACAGGCAGGGGGCCCCTGATCCTGGAGAGGCCCAGCAGAGCAGCCCAGACTCCTGGGGCTCCACTGGGCCGTGGACTGAGGAGACGGCGCCCACAGGGGGCCCTCTGTCTGGCTCTCTTGGGCCTCCAGGGCTCGCCGTGGCACTGAGGCATGCAGCTGGCACACTCCAGGCTTGCAGACCCACACCCTACCCCAAAACCCCAACGCAGATGGACACAGCAGCAATAAAGCCAAACCCTTCCATACTCAACAGACTCGGCACAGACTGGCGCCCTTCTGGGGGGCTCTGTCCATGGACTCCTCCCCATGACCAGTCCAGCTGGGGAAACTGAGGCTCTGGGATGCTAAGTAGGTCTGGACTGGATTTTGAGGTCCTTAGGTACACACTGGGGTCACCAAACAGCACCCTGTGCGACCCAGCCACGTGTGATTGCACAGATGCCCAAGGCTACCTGCTGAAAAAACACTGGGTGACAGATATAGGGACCCTCACATGTATCCCCAACACAGCAAGCGTGGGAGTCAAGTGCACCCTTCCAGGCAGGTGTGGGTGTGGTACCCTCCTGCAACCCCAGCTACTCAGGAGCCGAGGCAGGAGGATCACATGACCCCAGGAGGTGGAGGCTGCAGTGAGCTGATCGTGCCACTACACTCCAGCCTGGGGTCAGAGGGAAACCCGGTCTCTAAAAAGAAAGCCTTTCACAAGCACACTGCCCCATACTGGTTTCCTGACAGGCGCCTCCCCATCCACCTCCCGGGGAATGAGAGGGCGAGTGGGAAGACCTAGCCTGGCCCCCGAGGGTCCAAGCAAGAAACACACAGGACAGAGCTGGGTGAAGTGTGGCCCTGGCTATTTTATTCCATGTGCTGGCCCTGGGGTCCCAGCTGGGCCGGGTCAGCGCCCCGGGGAGACAGTGGGGCTTGGTCAGCCCCAGCGGCTTCTTTGGGGTTGAGGCTGAGGAGGGACAGGAAGTAAAGTGCTTGCAGGGACCCTTGGGGCTCGGTCCCAGCCACCCTCCCTGCTCTGGGGCAGGCCAGAGGCCAGACACCCCTGGGCTGTGCAAACAGGACTCTCTGGGGCCCACCCATGCCTGGGTGAGGGGCACACGCTGGCTGGTGGGCATCCTGACCCCTGCAGCCACGGAGGCTCTGTCTGGGCTGGGGGCCCGGAAGAGGGGCGAGTCCAGAGCCGATTGTCCGCTGATTGTCTGCTCGTCTGGTTCGTGGCTGTGTCGGCTCTTCCTGGTGCCGGGGCCCGCTGCCCGCTTTCTGGGGGCCGCCTGCCTCGTGGGCTTCTCACCTGCGGAGCCGCTGCAGCTGGGGGAGAGACCACTGGGGTCAGGGGGTGGCCACGACCACAGTGAGCCCTCAACCACCCCATCTCCTGAGCCGCTCACCTCACTTTCCACCAGATTCCGCCTGTAGAGCGCCTCCTTTGCGGCCTCCTGTGGGGGATGGGCATTCAGCAGGTGCTCCCTGCAGGCCCTGCCCTGCCTGCCACCCAGCGCCCACCCGGCTCTCGCCCAGCTCACCCTGCTGCCGTCATTGCCCAGGCGCCGGGCGGCCTCCGTGTAGAACTGCAGCTGCCGCTCCAGCTGGGCTACGTATTCTGAGAATGGTGAGGGGAGTTAGGGTGGGGCCTTGCTGCCCCCAACCCTCCCGGACTGTGCCCAACCCTGAGCCCCTCCCCTAGCAGGTGCCCCTCCCCCAGCAGGTGCCAATCCCAAGCCCCTCCCCCAGCAGGTGCCCATCCGCAAGCCCCTCTCCTACCAGGTATCCATTTCTAAGCCCCTCCTCCACCCGATGCCTATCTCCAAGCCCTCCCCCAACAAGATGCCCATTTCCAAGCCCCTTCCCCACCAGATGCCCATCTCAGAACCCCTACCCCGTCGGATTCCCATGCCCCCCTGCTCCAGCTGTGCCCTCTGCCACTGGCTGCGTTGCATGATGTCCTGGTACTGCTGGGCCACTTCTGGGGGCACTGGCCGCCGCGCCTGCCTGAGGGCCAGGATCTGGAGGATACAGAGGGGCCTGTGAGGATCCTGCCTGGGCCTGCGGACTCCCCAGTCCTGCCCCATGGAGCCGGGTAGAATGGATACCCACCTTCCGTTCTAGACGCTCTTGGTCGAAGGCCAGCACACTGAGGCTATGCAGGGGCCTGGTTGATCTAAGGGGTGGAGGAAGGATAAGGGGCTGCAGAGATTCCCCCTGCCCAACCCTGTTAATTCAAAAGATGCACTGGGGATATGGTGGGAGGTAGGCAAGACCCACCCCGGTGTTGCTGATCCCAAAACCTAGTGGGGATGATGGCTGCACACCCAGGAAACTATGATGCCTAGTGGTCAGGGAGGGCTTCCTGGAGGAGGTAACAGCCAAGTTGGGATCCAAAGAAGGAATCAGAGGTGGGCAGAGGAGCAGAGAGCAGGGGTATGGGTAGGGGTGCTTAGGGGACTGGAACCCACAGAAGTCCAGAGGCCATGAACCACAGGAGGAGTGGGGAGAGAGAAGCCTGGATATATTGACAATGGTCAGATCACAAAAGGTCTTAAAGATCAAGGAGTTTAAACTGGATCCTCTGGGAAAAGGGGTGTTAGGAAAGGTTTTGAAGCAGGGAGGGACACGGTCCAATTTGTGCCTGGTGGTAAACTGTCCATGTGGGACTGAGGGGGGAAGGGGGTGTTCCCTCCAGCATGCCCTGGTCCAGCTACCTACCTGTTCCCTGGCTCCCTTGCAGGGGCAGGCACAGGAGGGGCCTTCCCTTTGGGCCCAGCAACCTGCTTCAGAGGAGAGAACCAGTGGTGTGAGTCCTGGGCCTTTGAACCAAGCTTCCCTCCCTGAGGCTGCTGATGGGGGGGGAGGGGTCTCACTGTTGGCACAGCTGCTGGCATGGGGTCAATGACCAGCCACCTCTCTGTCGTCGTCTCCAACTGCTGGGCGGTCAGTGGCTCCCGAATCCGGACCATCACCTCCAGTCGCCCGCCTGTGGGCCGGCGACCATCCAGGACCTGGGTGGCGGTGAGGATAAACTTACCCTGCTTCCTGTGGGAAGCAGGAAGTGACTAGAGGCCCAGGGCCAGGAACAGGAAGAACAAGAATAGTTTCTAAAATATGAGCCCATGGTATGGCTGAGATACCAGCTGATCATAATGGAGTGGGGTGCTGGAAGTATTTAGGACTGGGCAGCAGGGAGGTCTGAGGCTCTGAGGGGAGGGGCTGGGTCAACAGAGGGGCCCATGAGGGGCTCAAGGCAGGCGGTATGTGAATAATGTTAACGAGTAGCATGGCCACACTGGAGCGTGCAGATGAATGTCCACCTCTCACCTCAAGGATCTCCCGGACCTCACATGCTGTCTCCAGTGCATCCAGCTTCAGCTGGGCTGTCCCCAGCACCCGGTCATTCTTGAACAGCCCCCTGTGTGGATGTGTGTGTAGTGGGGACAGGATGCTTGGTTGAGAGGAGCTCCCCTCACCTGGAGCCCACCCAGCGGCCGTGGCTCTCTCTAGCTCACCCCTTGTGAACCACTTCGAACTTGATGCCTTTGGTCTGGATGGCTCTTCGGAAGCCACGGTGGCTGCGGTTGATGCAGAGTTTGAACTGCTCCTTGAACTCTGCAGGAGGAAGCAGGGAGAGGGGTTGGCTGGGGTCAGGCCATGGTCTTGCGTCCCTTCTGCTGCAAGGCAGTAGGGGTGGGGTGCTTCCAGCCGAGGCTCACCAGGGGAGTCTGTGTTCTTGATCACACTGGTCTTGTCTTTCTGAGCTTCTTCCTATGACCAGAGAAGAGGCAGGAAATCTCAGGGGCCCGGGACTTGGCTTTGAGTTACTGAGGCCTGCAGCCCTCCCCTCCTCAGCTCCCCACGTACCACGTTGGGATAGGGGAAGTCAAATCGAACAAAGACATCCAGATCACCAGGGGACAGTCCTGTGGGCAAAACAAGGGTCAGAGCTGGGCAGAGGGGGGGTCCCCATGACCCTGACCCCTACCTACAGGCCCCTCACCTGGGGGTGTGGGCAAGTTGATGCCCTTCACGATGAACAGGAGCATGTCGTTGCTGCTGAGGTCAGGGAAGATCCTTCCAGGCAGGCAGGCAAGCAGGCAGGCAGGCGGGCAGGGAAACGGGAACCTCAGTCCCACTGCCCGCCTGCCTTCTCTTCCCCCAGTGGGGGCAGGGAACAAACCCTACCCTGGCCTTTGGGGGTGTCTCAGCTCCTGGGCTCATTTTAGAATCAGACTAGAGTTCTCTGTTCAGGTCGGCAATGGATCACTTTTAGGCCGTTTCTTCAGTCTGCATATATTTATTTGGTACCTACTATGTGCTAGATACCCTAGCTGCTGGGTGACATTCCCTTCACTTAATAGTTCTTGAGTCCTACTAAGCACCAGTCTGTGCCCTAGCTGCTGGGAGATCTTCCCTTCATTTCCCAATATTTCTTGCATTTCTTGAGTACCTACCATGTGCCAGCCAGTAGGTCCTTTGTGTGTGTGTGTGTGTGTGTGTATATATATATATATATATATATATACATTTTTTTTTTGAGACAGAGTCTTGCTCTGTCACTCAGGCTGGCGTGCAATGGTGCGACCTCAGCTCACTGCAACCTCTGCCTCCCAGATTCAAGAGATTCTCCTGCCTCAGCCTCCAGAGTAGCTGGGATTACAGGCACCCACCATCATACCTGGCTAATTTTTGTATTTTTAGTAGAGATGGGGTTTTACCATATTGGCCAGGCTGGTCTCGAACTCCCGACCTCAAAATACTCTGCCTGCCTTGGCCTCCCATCCTGGCCTCACTTAATATTTTTTGAGTCCTACTAAAGCATCAATCAGTGCCCTAGTTGCTGGGGGACCGTCTGTTCATTTCACAATATTTCTTGAGCACCTACTATATGCCAGCCAGTTCCCTAGCTGCTAGAAGTAAACAAGAAATACCCCAACCCTGTGCTCAATCTCGCTGAGTGGACAAATGAGCATAAGTACATAAATAGAGAAACAGTAAAAACCTCAGTGGAGAGGGAGAGTGAAGTGTGCTCAGAGGGGACTGATTGGATAGACGGAGAGGCTCTCAGAAGGAAGGTGACATCGTAGGTGACTCTAGATGTTGAGGGAGCTGCCACATGGAGACCTGGGGAAGAGGGTGGGGGCAGAGGAAAGAGCTGATGCAGAGACTTGGGGTAGGAACACACTTGGTTTATAGGAAGGACCAAAGAGAGTCCCGTGTGGCCAGAGCTGAGTGAAGCGGAGACAGCAGGCAGAGAGGAGCTGACAGGGAGCCAGGCTGTGTGGAGACGGGGGGAGGCAGGGTAAGGGGTGTGGGTTATCCCAGGGGCAGCTAGGAACCACTGGAGGGCCAGTGGCTGCACCTAACCTCGTTTAGAAAGTGGAGAAAATGGCTGGGCGGGGTGGCTCACACCTGTAATCCCGGCACTTTGGGAGGCCGAGGCAGGTGGATCATGAGGTCAGGAGATGGAGACCATCCTGGTTAACATGGGGAAACCCTGTCTCTACTAAAAATACAAAAGATTAGCCGGGCGTTGTGGCACATGCCTGTAGTCCCAGCTACTCAGGAGGTTGAGGCAGAAGAATGGCTTGAACCCGAGAGGCAGAGGTTGCAATGAGCCGAGATCGCACCACTGCACTCCAGCTTGGTGCCTGGTGACAGAACAGGGCTCTGTCTCAAACAAAAAAAAAAAAGTGGAGAAAAGGATCCCTATTCCTGGGGGCACAGGAAGACTTAAGAGTAGCAAGACCGACCCCCACCAAAGCCGTAACTCATGTCTGGTCCAGCATGGACTCACCCAGGCCCTGGGACAAGATATACTTTTGCACTCTCTAGATCTGTCTCAAATGTGTCACTGTGATGCACCCCCGCCACCCTTCACTTGTACCTCATGCCTGCCCCAGGGCCTTTGCATGCTCCACGCTCTTACGCCCATCCAAACTTTCCTCCAGGTGTAAATCTTGTGCTGGCTTCCGGGGAGCACAAACCGCACCCCCCACCTCCAAAGGGCCATCAGGCCCACGTGGTGGGGCGTAGATCAGGAGCCTTACTTGATGATGCTGAAGGTCCTTTGCTCAAAGCGGGCAGCGGGTGTGGGGAGTCCCCGGGCGAAGGCTTGCTTCAGAACATCCATGCTCCTCTTACAGTCCTCCGCCAACTTCTCAAACCTGCCGGTGGGAGGGCCTGCTCATGTCCCTGGCCCTGGGGTGGGTGGCGGGGGGTGCACATGTCTGGCACAGGGTGGGGCACTTACTTGGTGGTTTCAGTGATGTTGCCCAGGTGGGTGAATTGGTTTGAGTGGTTCAGGCACATCTGGGGGAATAGAAAGCAATGAAGCAAGAGAAGGGAGGAGAAGGAGGAAGGAGAGGGGAAGAAGGAGAGGGGAGGGAGGATCCCACCCCCGGGGGATGGGTTGGGGGCTTCCCCCTCACCTCATGCTGCTGCCGTATGAGCTTGGTGAGTTCGCCATAGCGCCGGGCGGCCTCCTGAGACAGACCTGGGCCGGGCCGCTGGACCAGGGCAAAGTCATCCTTGTTGACGGGGGCGGGAGGCACCTGGGAAAGACGAGGCTGGTAGGGGGAAGGGGGACAAGCAGAACTACCTAGGGCTCTGCAGAAATGTCGTCCTTCCTTGACAGGGGGAATTCCCCAACCACAGCTCTGTCATCCTTCCCTGGTCTTTCTTTTTTATTAAGATAGAGTCTCACTGTGTTGCCCAGGCTGGAGTGCAGTGGCTTGATCTTGGCTCACGGCAACGTCCACCTCCCAGGTTCAAGCGATTCTCCTGTCTCAGCCTCCCGAGTAGCTGGAAGTACAGGCACCTGCTACCATAGCTGGCTAATTTTTGTATTTTTAGTAGAGACATGGTTTCACTATGTTGGCCAGACTGGTCTTGAAAACTGACCTCAAGTGATCCGCCTGCCTCGGCCTCCCTAATTGCTGGGATTACAGGCATGAAAGACCACACCCAGCCCCTGTTCTTTCTTCTTGATCTTTCCATTGTCCCACTTAACAAAAGCATCCTTCAGTCACCCCAGAAATCATGTATGGTGCCGGGTGTGGTGGCTTACGTCTATAATCCCAGCACTTTGGGAGGCTGAGGTGGGTGGATTGCTTGAACTCCTGAGTTCGAGAAATCATGTACGGAGCCCCTACTGTGCACCAGGGATGAAGAAGAGAGACCAAAATCCCTGCCCTCGTGGGGCTGACAATCTCTTTGGGGAGACGGGCGATAATCGGAATAAGTAAATCATATGAGAGAGTACAAGGGGACTCATGCCACAGGGAGGCACAGAGTTGGGAGGAGAAGCAGAGGAATCTGGGCGACAGGGAGGGATTTCAGACAGGCAGTTAGGGTGGGCCTCCTGGAGATGGTGATGTTGGAGCAGAGACCTAATGGGGGGAGAAAGTGAGCCACATAGGTGTCTGTGGGAAAAGCATTCAGGCAGAGGGAACTGCATGTGCAAAGGCCCTGAGGTTGCAGAGTGACTGGTGTTTGAGGCTACCAGACAGCAAGGGGGAGAGTGATTGAAGGGTGGGTGAAAGAGACCAGACAGGCTGGGCACAGAGGCTCACGCCTGTAATCCTAGCACTTTGGGAGGTCGAGGCAGGCGGATTGCCTGAGGTCAGGAGTTCAAGACCAGCCTGGCCAACACAGTGAAACCCCACGTCTACTAAAAATACAAAAATTAGCCAGGTGTGGTGGCACGCATCTGTACTTCCAGCTACTCTGAGGTCTGAGGCAGGAGAATCGCTTGAACCTGGGAGGCAGAGGTTGCAGTGAGCTGAGATTGAGCCATTGCACTCCAGCCTGGGCAACGGAGTGAGACTCTGTCGCAAGACAAAACAAGAGACCAGGAAAGGGAGGTGATGGGGCAGATGGTGCAGGTCTCTTGGGCTATGATAAAGGACTGTATTTATTTATGTGTTTCTTGTGGTCTCTCAATTAGATATCCACTCCATGACAGTGGGTCTCACTGTGTTTCCCAGTCTGGTTTTGAACTCCTGGCCTCAAGTGATCCTCCCACCTAAGCCTCCCAAGTAGCTGGGATTACAGGTGTGAGCCACTGTGTCCAGAGTGTGGATCTTGCCTTTTTTGCTCATGGCCATGTCTTCAGTGCCCAGCAAAGACTACATGTCCCAGGCTCCTCTGAGGCTAAATGTAGCCATGTGACTTAGTTTGGGTCAATGGGAGGCAAGCAAAAGTGATGTCACTTCCTTGAACTGGGTGCCCTTTGCTGGGCGCCCAGTTCAAGCTCCACACGTTTCCTATAATGGGTATTACTCTATCACATGAGGAATCCTGGCTGTGTTTCTTTGAGGTGGAGGTCACCATCTCCACTTCCCCAAGGAGAAAAATGATGCTTAGAGAGAAAGGAATGGTCTCATCCAAAGTGGTGGAATCTAAGTGTCTCCCCAGATCTGATCCCATTCCCTTCCCTAGTAATGGAGCTCCAGCTGGTCACACTGTTTACCAACAAGAGACTACATGTCCCAGGCTCCTCTGCAGCTAAATATGGCCATGTGACTTAGTTCTGGGCAAAGAGAGGCAAGCAACAGTGATGTCACTTCCTTTAAAGAGGACTACTGTCTCTGCTTCTTTCTCTAGTCCTTCTGACAGGATCCACTTGGATCATGTGGACCAGGATGACCCCCTAGGGTGCACCAAAGCAATAAGATGGAAGGAACTCAGGCCCTGGAGGACCTCCCATTGCAGAGCCCAGACTGCCCTGAGTGGTACTGGCAAGAAACATAATAAATGTCTGTCTCCTTTCAGCCACTGTCTTGGGAAGACCTGTTTGTTACAGGAGCTGGACCCTGACTGATATACGTCAGTTCGCATGGCTGCTAAGGGGCAGGAGCCTGACTGGTGGTGGATGCCCAGGCAGTTCCCATAGGCCCGGAGGGTTCACCTTGGTGATGTCCACAGGCAGCCCGTTACGGGAGGCCTCCAGCATAGGCTCCAGTCCCTTGGCCTGGCGTAGGTGCATCTTGGCGCCCTCCACATCATTTTTCTGCTTGGCTCGCAGCGCGGCCTGCAGGAGCTGCTTCTTGCGGCCCTCTAGGAAGGCCAGCTGCTGCTGGGCTGTGGGCATAGGAGCCGCTACAGGTGCTGCTCAAGCCACAGCCAGGCAAGAGACAGCTGGGACAGGGAGGGGGGTGCCTACCTCTGGTGGATGTGCCTTTGGGGGGTGCTTTGGCTGCTGGGGCTGATCCCGACTGGGGAGCCCTTGAGGCTGGGGCTTTGGGCTGGGCTGTGGGGGCCACAGGGCTGTTCTGCTGTGGAGGAAGGAACAGACAGGATGTCAGAGACTTCCTAGCACCTGTGATGAGTGCAGTCCCCAAAGATCAGGGTCTGATGCTGACAACAGTGGTCACTTAGTGGGATCCGAGGACTTTGCTTTAGGGCCACTCCCCTGCCTCACTCAAAGTCCCTGGCCCCAAACACCTTTTTTTTTGAGACATAGTCTCGCTCTATTGCCCAGGCTGGAGTGCAGTGGCGCGATCTTGGCTCACTGCAACCTCCACCTCCTGGTTCAGACAACTCTCACCAAACACACACCTGTTTTTTGTTTGTTTGTTTGTTTTTTAAATTGTCTTAGAGACAAGGTCTTGCTCTATCACCCAGGCTGAAGTACAGTGGCACAACCATGGCTCACTGCAGTCTTAAACTCATGAGTTCAGGCAATCCTCCCGCCTCAGCCTCCCAAGTAGCAGGGACTACAGGTGAGTGCCACCATGCCTGGCTAATTTTTAAAAAAAAATTTTGTAGAGACGCATGTCTCTCACTATGTGGCCCAGGCTGGTCTCAAACTCCTGGCCTCAAGTGATCCTCCCACCCTGGCTTCCCAAAGTGCTGAGACTACAGGTGTGAGCCACTGCGCCCGGCCCCAACCCTCACACCTTCTTAGGCACCTCATCCTCTTCATCCTCTGGGCCTTCATCCTGGTTGGCCAGCTTCATGGCAGTCTCCAGGACACCCACCAGACTCTGCTGGGTGGGCTTGGTGGCTTCTAGGCCCTGGATGGGGGGAAAGCCTGGGCGGCCGGTTGAGGCCTGGTTATTGTGTGGTCAGGATGGAGACCTACTCACGCCATTACGGTGGAGATACAGATTCCTCCCCCACCTATAGAGTCTTGGACCTTTATTTTTCCTTTCTTAAAACTGTTTTTTATTTTTAGAGACAGGATCTCGCTCTGTGGCCCAGGCTGGTGTACAGTAGTGGGACTACAGGCGTGTACCACCACACAAGGCTAATTTTTAAATTTCGTGTAGCCCCAGGGTCTCGCCATGTTGCCCAAGATGGTCTTGAACTCCTGACCTCAAGTGATGCTACCCCCTCGGCATCCCAAAGTGCTGGGATTACAGGTAGGAACCGCTGCATCCAGCCAGTTTGCCAGTTTCTATGGTGCACTTATGTCATGTCCAATGTCAAGCTCCTAATTGATTAACAAGTTTACAAAACCCCTGAATATGTTGCATTCAGCTCCCTGAGCCTGTGCCATGGGGAGTAATAGCATCTGCCCAGGCTCAGAGGTTGGAGGAACAGGAGTTGGGGGGCACAGCCTGCCGGGTTCGGGGCCTACCTGGGGGTGGGGCCCACTCGGGGGGCGGGGCCTACCTGGGGGCACGGGCAATTCAGCAACATCCACGGCTCGGCCAGCCTTGTGAGCCCTGATGGCATCTTGGTATTGCTGCGAGGGCCACAGGTGTTAGGGCTTCCCGCAGAAGAGCTCCAGGGCTGCCCCCTTGCCCCACCTCCCCCCGAGTCCCCAGGGCACCTTGACGATGCGCTCATGCATTCGAGCTTTCCGCTGGTCCCCCTTGCTCTTGGCCTGGGCTGCAGCCACCTGGTACCGCTCCATCCGCTGCTCCAGCGCCTCCAGCAGGGTCCTTGGAGGTTGGGGGACCTCTAGGCCGGACAGGGGAGCAAAGTTAAGAGTCAAGGGACAGTTAGACAGTCTGGCTCCAGCCTGCTCCCCACCGCAGAGGGTCCCCGAACCTACCTGGTGTGGAGGGCGCCGTAGCGGGAGTTGGAGGCTGCGACGGTGGTGACGGTGGATCTGGGGGCAGCTGGTCTGGGGACAGAGAGAGGTCCAGGCCAATGAGGGGCTTGCTTGCTGCACCCCCTATAAGCTGGTCTGGCCTGAGGGTGGTCTCTGGGCCTGATCAACGGGGTGGCAGTATCAAGGAGAATTTAGTGTATGCCTGAAACCATCCCAGACAGTGGGCATGGCAGGGTCCTCACCGGGTGGAGGGGGCAGGCAGGAGAGGTCCACGGGTTCCCCCCGGCTCAGGGCCTCCAAGACAGCATCAAAGCTCTGGGAGAAGGAAGAGATTAGAAGCGGAGGTGCAGTTAGGGGCTGGGACCCGTGGGGAGCCCCCCAGCCCTGCCATGTCACCGAGGACTTCCAGCCCCCTCCCTTCCCTTTGCACCATCTTGCTTAATCCTCTTCCAACACATGTGCCCATTTCACAGAGGGGGTAAACTGAGGCTCCAAGACTTATAGCAAACTGTCACTAGGGAGTGACCAAGCTAGGATGCAAATTTGGGTCAGCCTGACCCAGCAAAGCAGGTGCTTTCACACAGGGCCATGTAGGAGGCATCCTGCCCCGTCCCTCCAGTCCTGTTTGTCAGACTGGACGCACCTTCGCCACGCGGAAGTGTCTGGTGGCAGCAGCGGTATCTCCCTGCTGCTTGGCATGGAGCGCAGCCAGCTTGTACTCGCGCTGGCGGCTCTGCAACTGGGCCAGAGGGCCTGGGCTGCAGGGACCTGGAAGAGGGAACAAGGTACGGGAAGCCTCAAGGGCCAGGGCCAAGTTCACCATGTAAACCATTTATTATTTATGTATTTAATGTAATTATTTTCCCTTTTTTGAGAAGGAGTCTCGCTCTGCCACCCAGGCTGGAGTTCAGTGGCGCAATCTCGGCTCCCTGCAACCTTCTGCCTCCTGGGTTCAAGTGATTCTCCTGCCTCAGCCTCCTGAGTAGCTGGGATTCCAGGTGCCCGCCACTATGCCTGGCTAATTTTTGTATTTTTAGTAGAGACGGGGTTTCACCATCTTGGTCAGGCTGGTCTCGAACTCCTGACCTTGTGATCCGCCTGCCTCAGCCTCCCAAAGTGCTGGGATAACAGGCGTGAGCCACCACGCCCGACTCACATTTTAAATATATCCTGGGACTCACTTTAAGCAGTTGGGAATTTTGAGTCTTCTCTTATTTCCATCCACGTCTCCCACAGAATTTTATGCTAACATGACACAGCTGTGTGTTTGAAAGTCTTTTTTGCCTACCCTATTGTATATTTATACAACCAAAATACATTTATGCAGTCTGTTTGCAAAGTTGCGAAACCCAGTATTCAGTGCTTTTTAAACAGAGTGTTAGTTACAGTTTCAAATAATATGCTCAATGTTTTCTGGGGAAGTATCTCAAAATTTAAAGTTATACATGCAATTCTTAGTATAAAATAACACAGCACAATGAAGATACCACCCAGTGCCTGCAAAATCTGGAAACACCCATAAAATAGCACACAGTATCGTTTTTTCAGACTATCAACTGGACCCATTGCTTTCAACTTAGGCTACTTCCCCGAACATTTGGAGGTTGAAGGGATACACTTTTGACATTGTATTGGTTTTATTTCCTGTGATCATAAATCTTTCAGTGTTCAAAACAATGTGTTTTTCCAGGTTGAATTATTGTTACAATTATTACTAGCATGGAATTGAGCAAAACCTACATCAAGCTTATTTTTGTTTTAATTTTTTTTTTGGAGACAGGGTCTCATTCTGTCGCCCAGGCTGGAGTGCAGTGGCGAGATCACAGCTCACTGCAGCCTCAACCTTCCAGGCTCCAGCGATTCTCCCACCTCAGCCACCCAGGTAGCTGGGACTACAGGCATGCACCACGATGCCGGGCTAATTTTTAATTTTTTGTAGAGATGTGGTTTCCCTATGTTGCCCAGACAGACCTCAAACTCCTGGGTTCAGGTAATCCTCCCACCTCGGCCTTCCACAGTGCTGGATTTAGAAGTGTGAGCCACCACACCCGGCTGAGGTTTTTGGTTTTGTTTGTTTGCTTGTTGAGACAGAGTCTTGCTCTGTTGCCCAGGCTGGAGTGCAGTGGCGCAATCTTGGCTCACTGCAACCTCTGTGTCCCGGTTCAAGTGATTTGCCGACCTCAGCAACCTGAGTAGCTGGGACTACCAGCATGCACGACCACGCCTAGTTAATTTTTGAATTTTTAGTAGAGACAGGGTTTCACCATGTTGGCCAGGCTGGTCTTGAACTCCTGGCCTCAAGTGATCCACCTGCCTCGGCCTCCCAAAGTGCTGGGATTACGGGCGTGAGCCACTGTGCTGAGCCCCTGCTAAGCTTTTTGACAGTTTTTGTATACCAAGAATAAAATTCACCAGAAATGTACCTCTTGCTTACATAATTGGAGCTGACATAATTGGACAGAGTGAGACTCCATCTCAAAAAAAAAAAAAAAAAACTCTCTGGGTATCTGTGTCCTGCTTGGGAGATATTCATGAACTCCAGGGGCGTGAGGACCCCAGGACTGAAGATGTTAAAGATATCTCACAGTCAGGGCACAGCCTGCACCCCCTAGAGTGGCATCCTGCTGGACGGCCCACTCAGATCCCACATCAGCCTGGCCCTGCCCACCACCTACCTGGGGGCATCTGGGGCTGAGCCGAGCCTGGAGATGAGGCTGGGGTGGAGGGAGGAGGTCCCTCCAGGGTGACCCTGGGCTCCAGGGCTGACGCGATTCCAGGAGCCAGCTGGGTGGGTGCAGGGCTGTAGCTAGATGTGGACGCCGGGCCTTTCCCTACGGCCACTGGCGGTGGGATGTCCGCTTCATCAATGGCATTGCCCTTCTGGACGGAGGCCAGCAGGTTTTCCAGTGTCTGAGACAAGGCGTGAGTATTGGTTTGGGAGAAGCCAAGAGCTTGGTGTGGGGATCGGGGTGGCGGGGATCCCTGTACTCTGCCCTCTGCCCACTCACTTTAAGTCCCCGGTCATAGCGCCTCATCTTGGCGCTGTCTCCGGCTTGCCTGGCGCTTTCAAGTGCTGTCCGATAGAGTGCCAGCCTCTCCTGCAAGGTGGCCTCCAGTTCTGGATGGGGAGCCTCAGGCTTCGGCTGTGGGAGGGGCAGGAGCACAGTCTGGGTGGTGACCCCACTTGGGATACCCTGTCAGCCCCTTCTGTGCTAACAGTCAGCCACATGTCACCCCATGAACCAGCCTCCCTGCCCCAGTGAGGCAGAAGTCATAGTCCCCATTTCCCAGTGGAGGGAATGGGGTTTCAGAAGTGTCCTATTACCGCCTGATGTTGGTCATGTGGCTGTGAAAGACAAGAGTGAGCTGGGCACGGTGGCTCATGCCTATAATCCCAGCACATTAAGAGGTCAAGGTGCGTGGATCACTTGAGGTCAGGACCAGCCTGGCCAACATAGTGAAACCCTGTCTCTACCAAAAAATACAAAAATTAGCCAGGTGTGGTGGCGCACGGCTGTAGTCCCAGCTACTCGGGAGGCTGAGGTGGGAGGATCACTTGAACCTGGGAGGCAGAGGTTGCAGTGAGCTGAGATGGCGCCACTGCACTCCAGTCTCCATGACAGAGCGACACTCCATCTTGTAAAAAAACGTGTAGAGGCCTTGAGCCCTGGGCTGTCCGTTCCGTTGTGGTTCAAGGGAGTGGGGCCACCTGAACTGTACCTGGGCCACAGGAGGTGGGGTCTCTGAAGCCTTCTGCTCCTCTCCAAGGACCTCATTTAGCTCCGCCTGCAGGACACACAGCCAGGGGCAGGACATGAGGGCCTGCTGGATGGGGGCAACAGGATAAGAGCCCCCACCCTGCCCTCAGTACTCACCAGCAGGTCATCATCAGCCTCTAAGTCGTCCTCATCCATCCCCTCCTCCTCATCCTCGTCTGGGTCTCTCATGCACAGGCTGGCCATCTTCTCAATGGCCTCCATTGGCAGGGGACCTGGCAGCAGGGAGATGCCCCAGATGGACCAGGGTCATCCATCAAGAGCCCCGTTTCCCATCCCGGACAAGCTAGGTGATTCCACCTCCCGCTGACCTCCCCATTTCATTTCTTCTTTATTCAGCCTTAGGTCTGGGGCCTGGCTACCTGAATCCAAAACCCAGCTCTGCAGGCTGGGTATGGTGGCTCACGCCTGTAATCCCAGCACTTTGGGAGGCCTAGGTGGAAGGATCACTGGAAGACAGGAGTTCGAGACCAGCCTGGCCAACATGGTAAAACCCAGTCTTTACTAAAAATACAAAAATTAACCAGGCATGGTGGCGTGTAGTCCCAGTTGCTGGAGACACTGAGGCAGGAGAATTGCTTGAACCCAGGAGGCGGAGGTTGCAGTGATCTGAGATTGTGCCACTGTTGCACTCCAGCCGGGGTGACAGAGCGAGACTTTGTCTCAAAATAAAAAAAAAAAAACAAAAACAAAAGGCCAGGCGTGGTGGCTCACGTCTGTAATCCCAGCACTTTGGGAGGCCGAGGTGGGTACATCAGGAGTTCGACACCATCCTGGCCAACGTGTGAAACCCGTCTTTACTAAAAATACAAAAGTTAAGTTGGGCATGGTGGCGCACGTCTGTAATCCCAGCTACTCGGAAGGCTGAGGCAAGAGAATCACTTGAACCCGGGAGACAGAGGTTGCAGTGAACCAAGATCGTGCCACTGCACTCCAGCCTGGCAACAGAACGAGACACTGTCTCAAAAAAAAAAAAAAAAAAAAAACACATACACAACAAAAAAACAACAAACCCAGCTCTGCAACTTTCTTGCTGTGAGACCTTGGGCAAGTCACTTCACCTCTCTGGGCCTCAGTGTCTCCCTCTGTGACACAGTGGTAACAGTTTCTCCTTCATAGGGACCTTGGAACACAGAAGGGCAATGAAGCTCTCGGAACAGCACATTGCCGCTATCTCGTTATTATTTAAGTTGTATCCTATAAAGTTGCCTTGAAGACTAAATTAGTGGCTATGAGACTGCTGCTCCTAGGGGAAATTTCAGCTTAGGTTCCTGTGAGCCTCCAGTCATAGCCTTTTTTTGGAGGCAGGATCTTGCTCTGTCATCCGGGCTGGAGTGTGGTAACCTGATTAGAGCTCACTGCAGCCTCAAACTCTTGGCCTCAAGTGATCTTCCTGTCTAAACCTCCCAAGTAGCAGGGACTACAGGCCTGCGCCACCATACCCAGCTCTGGTCACAACACTTTTTTTCTTTTGTTTTTTGAGATGGAGTTTCACTCTTGTTGCCCAGGCAGGAGTGCCATGGTGCGATCTCAGCTCACCACAACCTCAGACTCTTGGGTTCAAGCGATTCTCCTGCCTCAGCCTCCCGAGTAGCTGGGATTACAGGCATGCGCCACCACACCCAGCTAATTTTGTATTTTTAGTAGAGACGGGGTTTCTCCATGTTGGTCAGGCTGGTCTTGAACTCCCGACCTCAGGTGATCCACCTGCCTCAGCCTCCCAAAGTGCTGGGATTACAGGCATGAGCCACCGAGCCTGGCTTGGTCACAACATTTTAATCAACTGATCAATACACAACCTTGCTCTGTATGTTTCTGTTTGAAGACAACTTACTGAATCTATATCGTTAATTCATTAACTTTGAACTCACAGCCAACAGCGCAGTAATTCATGCCTGAATGAAGCTTCTCTCTTTTGTTTTTTAGAGATGTGGTCTTGCTCTGTTGCTCAGGCAGGAGTGCAGTGGCACAATCTCCATTCACTGCAACTTCTGCCTCCTGGATTCAAATGATTCTCCTGCCTCCTGGATTCAAATGATTCTCCTGCCTCAGCCTCCTCAGTAGCTGGGATTACAGGTATTCACCACCAAGGCTGATTAATTTTTGTATTTTTTAGTAAAGATGGGGTTTCACCATGTTGGCCAGGCTGGTCTCAAACTCCTGGCCTCAACTGATCCCCCAGCGTTGGCCTCCCAAAGTGCTGGGATTACAGGTGTTCACCACCAAACCTGGCTAACTTTTGTATTTTTAGTAGAGACAGCGTTTTGCCATGTTAGCCAGGCTGATCTGGAACTCCTGGCCTCAAGGGATCTGCCTGCCTTGGCCTCTCAACGTGCTGGGATTACAGGTGTGAGCCACTGCGCCTGGCTGACATGAGCTTATTATATGACAGAGGCCCCAGGTGAAATACGGACTCCAGAAGATGAACTCCTGTAACACAGTGATTATCCCAATTTTACAGATGGTGAAACTGAGGCCAACGCACATGATGTGACTGATCAAGTCACATGGCCGGTAAGTGGCATGGAGCTGGGGTTCCAACTCTCAGTGTGGGGCCAGAGTTGATCTTGAACCTCTTAACCAGACTGTGGGCTCCAGGGGAACAGGGGTCTTCTCTGTCTTCTTTCCCCTGCCTACCCAGTGCCCCCAGTTCTGCGCCCAAGCCACTTGAAGATCAGAAAATGTTCCAAGGGTGTGTTAACCATCTCACCTTTGCCTTTGAGCTTCTCCAGGGCTGGGGGCTGGCCCCCGACCAAGGCCAAGAACTCGGCCTCCAGTTCTTCATCATTAACTCCGTCCTCAGGGATCATCAGGCCATCTGGGGAGAGGTCAACCAGCAGGCCCAGCTAGGGGGACAGCAAGGGTTCAGTTAGACCTTGGGATGGACCCGGCCATGACGGACCAAGTCCCATAGGGAGGAAGGAACCAAGGCCTCCTGGGGAAAGCCGTTTCCCTGGCGAGTGCCAGGAGGCTGGAACAGGCCCAGAACAGGTATTCCAAGACAGGCCAGGCCCTCTGGCACAGTTCAACCTGTTCTGAATCCACACTTATGATGTGCTGCTGAGCTAAGTTCAGTGGGAAAAACAGGCCCCTGGGTGCACGCAGTGGCTAATGCCTGTAATCCCAGCACTATGGGAGGCCAGGGTGGGAGGATGGCTTGTGTCTGGGAGTTCCAGACCAGCCTGGGCAATGCAGTGAGCCCCCATCTCTACAAAAAAATTTTTAAAAATTAGCCGGGAGCCGGGCGCGGTGGCTCACGCCTGTAATCCCAGCACTTTGGGAGGCCGAGGTGGGTGGATCACGAGGTCAAGAGATCGAGACCATCCTGGTCAACATGGTGAAACCCCGTCTCTACTAAAAATACAAAAATTAGCTGGGCATGGTGGTGTGTGCCTGTAGTCCCAGCTACTCGGGAGGCTGAGGCAGGAGAATTGCTTGAACCCAGGAGGCGGAGGTTGCGGTGAGCCGAGATGGCGCCATTGCACTCCAG
>PVKV010032440.1:0-19851 GCA_004027835.1 Alouatta palliata
AAAAAAAAAAAAAAAAAAAAAAAAAAAAAAAAAAAAAAAGAGTCTATTCTGCATAATCCTTTTGGATTTCTATGAGACTTGCATAAAGCAAAGAAGCAAAAAAGGAAAAAAACAACAACAAACAAAAACAAAAAACAGGTGGCAGAAGTTCATTGGAATGCAAAGGTGCTAACCAGGGGCTCCTTTCATCTAGTAATTGCCTCATGGTTCACAGTTGCTATCCATGCCGATTATAACAAGATAAATGTCTTTCCATGTGGTAGTGACTGAAAGACAGCTGCTTGTTTACAACCAGTCATTTGAGTGTCTGTGATTGTCTGAGGTTTTTAATGCAGGGTAGAAACACTTAACAAAAAAAAAAAAAGAAGAAGAAGATATCCCTGTGACTGACACAAATTAAGATGTGAAACATAGGTCATCATGCAACTACGACTCTGAGTGTATTGCCCATTAGCAAACTGGAGATTTCATTACCAGCACAGCCACCTGAGGAAAGCCTAAGACAAAATTGATGTGAGTGAAACACAGAAAAATATTAGAGAGAAGGTGATAAAGAAGGGAGCTTTAGGGAGGTGGAGGGAGTCCAGTTGCAGCAAGGAAATGTGCATTAGACAGAGAATTATGCTTCAATTTTAATCTTTCCACCTACACTCCTTATGGTCTCTCCATGTGGCTCATTTTTGCTCTGACTTTTAAGTTAAGCAACTTAAAATTGTAAATTAGAGAAAAATTTGTTTTGTGGAGGGACATAAAATTAGAGGCCTATAAAAGGACTCAGAGGTCAGCTTTTGGTGATTTTTTATATCAACTGACAATAGACCTTTGAGCATATTTGCTCTCTGGGTTGCCACACCTGGTTTCTAGTCCCGTGGAAGGTCTTTGCATTTGATTACAAGCACCTTGTGACTGCGATTCAAAACTAAGTATTTCAGAAACACTACAGGTTTGCCATCATCTGACAAAGATGTATCATAATGGAACAAGTAGTTTCTCTTATATCAAAGAAGAGATATTCAAGACAAATATTAAATAGTAAACTCTTGTAACTGTAAACCATTTTAGTTGGAAAGAGATTAAAGCTCTTTCTGCTTCTTTAATTTAGAGATCTGTGCTAGGTGGGTAAATTTTGATTTGGGGAATTTATCTTTTAATAAGCTACAGCTGCAGATAGCCAACAAACCAGACCCATAAAATTCTCAAAAGTGTGCATATATTTAAGTAGATCATATGTGTCGGTGTTTGTGAGTCTATAATTGTGTGAGTATATATATTTGAGTATATGAGTACAAGTGTGAGACTGTGAGTATATGTTTGTGAGCATGTATGAATATTAAGTATAAGCTTCCAGTCTGTGAGTGTGTTTGTACATATTCATCTATGTGTTTGAATGTATGTGTACATGTGAAAGTATATGTGAGTGTGTATGTTTATATATGTGCATGTGAGTGTGCACATTTCTGTGTCTGTTTGTGTATGTATCTGGTCTTGGATTATAATTCAGCCACTTATTGACGGTAACTTCTCTCTTTTAATGATAAGGGGACATAATGTATGTAATAATCTTCATAAAATCTAGAGTGCTATGCAAGTCTATTTCATTATTACAGATACATAAAACATACTATTTTACAGCTTTGAGACTGGAACAGTACTGTACTTCAATCACTATACTCTCTGAATGCCTATATGTAGGCAGAAAATTCAGTCTAAATGTTTATCAGTATCTGAAATGTAACTTTTATATCCTTTCTCTCATTCCTAATTCATAAGACTTCCTTTCCCAGTATTTCTGAAAAGATATCTTTACAACCATTAAAGATGAGCTCTTCTGCTTGGTCTATTTTTTTGCCTTTACTTGGCACCAGTAACTATAACTAATCTTGCTATAAGAATTTCCCATTAATATTTTGCAGTTGTGGAAGAAGGTACTCCTCTCTCTGTGCCAAACTGGAACAGGCGTTGCTTGTACATATATAAAAGTGGTTCAAATACGATGGTTCTCCTTTCTTAAAAGCTTATTTAAAGTTATCCTTTTGTGGGTGACCTGTTGAATTCTAAAACAAATTCCTTTTTTTATTTTTTTGAGACAGTCTTGCTCTGTCGCCCAGGCTGGAGTGCAGTGGTATGATCTTGGCTCACTGCAACCTCCACCTCACGGGTTCAAGTGATCCTCCTGCCTCCACCTCCCGAGTAGCTGGGACTACAGGTGTGTGCCACCATGCCCAGCTAATTTTTTGTATTTTTAGTAGAGATGGAGTTTCAACATGTTAGCTAGGATGGTCTCTATCTCCAGACCTTGTGATCCGCCCGCCTTGGCCTCCCAAAGTGCTGGGATTACAGGTTTGAGCCACCATGCCCAGCCAACAAATTCCTTTTAATAGCAATCTTTTTCTTGAGATTCAATTTAATGTTTTTTTAAACCCAGGTGGTGTGATGGTGTGAGTGTATCTGCATGGAATATTGATAGAGCTTTTCTGAGGGATGTGTTTCTCACTTTAAAAAATCAAGACAAACAAAGTCTTAAACTAGGAAGGCACTCATGCTTCTTAGAAATTTAGTTTAGCTTCAAGAGTCATTAAATACCAAGGAAGGTGGTGTATATTTAATCAGTTGGAATGTTTTGGATTGAGTTGAGTCAATGTTAAATCCTTTGATTTGCTAAAATGTCACACTTTGTATAAATTGGAAGTGTTGAGAAAGAAGGTGACAAGCAGTATATGTACTTTTAGTTTCAGGTTGAGAAGTCTTTCATCACAAGGCTTTCCCTTTATTTGAACTCCTTTTTCTTGGCTAACGTATGGAGGCTGAACAGTCTGATTAAAGTTCAAGAAAACTGCTATAGTGAAATGTGCATTTCAGTTGAGAACTGCTGTTGGGAGACTGTCATTCAGTTCTAAGCACAATGGTGAATTAAGTCAGTAAAACGTTGATTGGTTCTTTGTTGTACGTAAAATCTTGGTCAATGTCGTTTTTGCTTTTGTGCATGTGTACACTTGATAGACCTCAGGGCACTGTACATAGTAGACATTCAGTAAATACTCACTTATTCACTGCCTAATCCCACGTTTCTTGATGTTTTTAAATAAGCATTCTTTTGAAAATTTGATAGAGCCGTTCCATAGAAAAAGCCACATATAAACACATACATGGTGAAGAATTAGAGATCTCCTAATACCTCACTGTGAATACACAGAAGTTCATCAACCTCCATGTACATTCCCTAAACCAATTCAAGTCATATTTTTACACAAGCAGCAACTGAAACCAAGAGGTCAAATCCCTAATGGAGGCTTGATATCAAGTAGTAAGTAGTTTCTGTGGTAAGCTGGAGAGCATATAACCCCCTCTAAAATAGGTCCCTTCCTTGATTCTAGCCAATTTTTGGCAGGTGGGAAAGTCAGTTCAGTGCTGTCACATTTCCTGGTAGATTTCCTGGTATGTTAAGAGAAGCCTAAAATATTGTTTGTTTCTTTAAATGCAAAATTTCTTAATTTTAAATAGTGACAACTAATCCAATATTTACAAAATATTGAGTTGACCAGACTGTCCTAATAGCCTATTTCTGGTAGTAGACCAACAGTTCATTACTGCTTTTCCAAATATTATTCTTTATATATGTTCAGAGTTTTTGATTCACATAACAAATATTTGCTAAGCTTTATTATATTCAAAAGCTCAGGCCTCACTCATAAAAGGTACTAAGGTGAATACAGGAACATTTGACATCCCTGAACTTAATACAGATGCGTAAATACATTATACAAAAAAAAAAAAATTATGCAGATGTTTATGTGGAGAAAACAATATGGAAACAATCTTTAGGACTGAAACAAAAAAGGCAATCTTCTGAATTCTCTGATGGTTTGCTGAATTCTTATCATGTTACCCAGTTTGACCTGGCACACAGTAAGGTCATGTATACCCCCTGTGGAATCCATGACTGCCTGGCCATATGCAGAAGAATGAAACTAGACCCTTGCCTTTCACCATATACAAAAAATAACTCGAGATTTAAATGTAAGACCTCAAACTATAAAAATCTTAGAAGGAAACCTAGGAATACCCGTCTTGATATCGAGCCTTGGCAAAGAATTTTTGGCTAAGTCCCCAAAAGCAATTGCAACAAAAACAAAAAATGACAAGTGGGATCTAATTAAACTAAAGAGCTTCTGCACAGTGAAAGAAACTGTCAGGAGAATGGGTGAGGGGAAGGTGAGAGTGACCTTCTCTTTCCCGTTGTTTTTTCAAAGGCTAGGGTGCCATATTTGGGGGTAGCATATCCTAACCCCCATCAACATTTTAATTAAAACACTCTTGGGGGCTGAGATTTCTTCATGCTCAATGTATGTATGTATGTATGTATGTGTATGTGCACATGTATCTAGTTTATGTAAGTAAATGTACATTTCTTTCCTTCTGATTCTACGTTTATGAGCTTGAACTTGCAAAGGTCACCTAGTGACAGTCTCTAAATGTCAGTATTGCCAAAGGTTGCCTTAAATACTCTATTCTATTTGATTCTTTCTCATTAGAACAAACCAGCTTTCATCTTGTAGCATACATGACAGTGCCAGACCTAGAGTAGGCAACAAAAAAAACTTAATATTGATATTAGAACTGGGAGCGGCAAATAAAGTGGGAACAAGGCTAAGGAAACACCTCACCCAGGGAATTTATAACCTGGTGGGAAATTAGCATTGAAAGTGTATGAGGTTAGGGAAATTAAGAGGATTAACTGGCTTATAGGGATTTATACAAAAATAAAGAGAAGATCACTGAAAACCTTTGGGACCTGCTCCCCATCAACAGAATTAAAGCTGGTTTTTAGATGTGTGTGTATTTCTCTGGTTTTGCCACTACTTCTAATTTGAAGGTATTGGACCAGAAACTACAAATTGTTCTCAGAGACTATATTTGCTCTATGTACTTAGATATGCCATCGATGTCCAGAAGTACACCCAGGGAAGCTTGCCTGCTTGATTTCTTGTGATTTGAATTGTTATGAATACCAACTGTCTGGGATTCCATTCCCAGTCTTTTTAGATTGTCTTGTAGATACAGACAACATGTTAGAAATAATAATTTTTGTGCACAGGTCCTCTGTGGTGATTGGACATTTTCTTCAGGGTTGACTGAAGAATAATTGAGCTTTAGGGCATATCATGTAAAAATTTAAAACCACCAAAAAAGGAGGAAATAAATGTGGGTAAAAATCCAGGCAAACATGAATACATACTTACAGACTGACTCAAATCTCTATTTAGTGGGTGGTTCTCACATGGCCAGAAAACCTAACTGGGTAGATTAGAGGGAAATAAAATTAAGTACTCTGAATTCAGACGTACTTGAAATTGAAGCCAGCCCACTCACCTGCTATATGTGTGATCTTGAACAATTTAGCTTTTCTAAATCTCAGTTTCCTTTATGAGAAAAGGGAATTTGTTAGGTTACTTAGACAATTAAATGAGATAGTATGAGCAAATGTCTTCGTTTGTGTATGTGAGAGCATGTGTGTGTGAAAGAGTGGACAAGAAGAAAGTTCAGCAAACATGTATGCTAGATGACCAAAAACATGAAGAAAATCTAGGGCGAGGCACAGTGGCTCACACCTGTAATCCCACACTTTGGGAGGCCAAAGCAAGAGGATCACTTGAGACCAGGAGGTCGAGGCCGCAGTGAGCCATGGACATATACTATACTCTATCTAGCCTGGGTAACAGAGTGAGACTTGGTCTGAAAAACAAACCCCCTGCCCCCACAAAAAGAAAGAAAGAGAGAGAGAGAGAGAGAGAGAGAAAGAAAGAAAGAAAGAAAAAATTTGAACATTCACTTTCCATTGAGGCATTATCAGGAAAATAATTAAAAAAAAAAATCAAAGATAGGTAATTGGGAAGAATGCATCTTATCAAGTGACAACCATGAATCGGGAATTGATTTAGAAATGTTTTCTAATTTAATTTATAATGCAATGAATAGATAATGTTTGTTTCTATTGTACAGAAGGGGCAACATGAGAGAAAAAAAGCCTTTGATGGCACAGCCTGTATCAGCAAAAATTACGAAAAACTTTTAAATGGATCAACAAGATTATTGGGTATTTCAAGTAAACAACTAGGCATTGTTTATTGGGTACCTTCTGGGTTATTTACTTCTATTGCCTTTGAGCCTTTCATTGTCTTTGAGCTACCTTATAAGTTTATAAATTATAAAAGCTGATTCTGATGCAAATGCTTTGTGCCCATAAACGTACACTTGAATTCTTTCCTCTGAAGCAGCACATGATTCCTTGACCCTTCCCCACTAGTGAAAAATCTAATTGTGCATCTATTCATAAATTTATTTAACCAGTTCTGTTTCAATATATATGTGTGATACTTTAAATTCTCCTTTCAAACTATTGTGACATCATTTAGGTTTCCTTATTAATGAATGAATTCAATAAAATATTTGACATGAGTTTATTTTATATTTGTATTTAATTCATATTTTAACTTTTAAAAAATGCTTCCTTCAGCACTGTGTTAGTTGGTGCTAAATTTGAACCTCAGTCTGATGTTAACACCTATACTACTTTTCATTCTATCATGTATCCTAAAATGATAGACAGACAAAAAAAAGAGAGAAAAAGCAAATCTAAGTTAAATTTCTCTTTTCCAACAAAAGGAGAGAAGATTTCAGGTTATTATTAATCCTTTAAAGTATCGAAACGGCATAAATTGTTACAGAAACCCACTACAAAAGACCCTATGAGTTTATTAAAATGAAGTAACAGTTCAAAGACATCTGGAACTGAGAGAAAGGAAGAAAGTGGATGTAAATAATGATGAGAAATTCTGTTCCCTTTAGGCCATTATTCACCTTTCCAAGTCAATTTATCTGCTATAATGCCTTCAAAACACTTTGCAATCATTGCCTAGCATCTTAAAAATAATCTAAAATATGACTTGAATTAAGTTAAAAACCCTGAATGAGTTTAAGAATGAAGGCTACTGTAATTTTATATGCCTCTGAAATAATTACCAAAGAGTTTATTTCTGACCATAATTATTCACATTCCAACTCTCATAGAAATATCTTACCTTCTGATATCCTTTGTCACCATTTTTTTTTAAAAAAACAACAGAGGACAATTTTTTAAAAAGAAGTTTTAGCCAATTTCTTCTAAACATAAATTCCAAGGAGTTTTCACAGTTATGTTTTTATATTTCAAGAATACTGAGTCCTAATGGGCTCTAATATTTATGAGTTTCCCTAATCTTAATTTTCTGTCATTTCTCTTAACTGGTAAATATTTTATCTTTCTGCCTACAGATGGTTTCAAGGATATTACCACTATTTTTTGTAAAGCATGCATAGAATACATTATTTATATTAATTTTTTTCAATTTCAATTTCAATTCAATTCTATGTATTTGTTGTTAAAAAATATTTAGCTCTTTGGTTTTAGTTTCCTTATTTTTAAACAAGTAAATTTGGTTTAGAAAATGTGTGTGTGTGTGTGTGTGTGTGTGTACTTATTTCTAATTCTAACATTTCAATTATTTTGATAATTGGTCTATATATGTATGTGGGTGTCTATTCATCCTGCTTCCTCCCAGTTAAGCTCTCCCCAGAGTTCATATTTAAAATATCACAGCCATAAAAAGGAACAAGATCATGACCTTTGCAGGGACACGGATGGAGCTGGAAGCCATTATCCTCAGGAAATTAATGCGGGAACAGAAAACTAAACACCTCATGTTCTCACTTTTAAGTGGGAGGTGAACAATGAGAACACATGGATATAGGGAGGGAAGCAACACACACTGGGTCCTGTCTAGTGGGAGGGGGGTTAAAGAGAAGAGAGAGCATTAGAAAAAATATCTAATACTTGCTGGCCTTAATACCTAGGTCATGGGTTAATAGATGCAGCAAACCACCATGGCACATATTTACCTATGTAACAAACCTGCACATCCTGCACATGTACCCATGGAACTTAAAATAAAAATAAGATTAAATTTTAAATAAAAATAAAAACAAAATAACATGACCACAACAAAAAATAAAATACAACCCAAAAAAAAGTCAAAATTGCAATTATCAAACATATAGTATAAAATAGAACATGATAGCTTCATGAAACCATGAAGCAAATTTTGAATATGCTTGTTCTCCGGTAATGTAAAATGTAAGTAATATTAGAATATTTCTTCGATATAGGAACTGAGAACAAAACTATGTTGTGGCACACTTGACCACTATGAAATCAGACTGTAGAGCAGCTGTGCTCCTTCTGGTTGGCTAAAAGAGAAGAGACCAAACAATCTATTGATGGGGTGTGTGTGTGTGTGGATTGTTGATATGTGTCATAGTCTGTTTCCCATTTCTATAACAGAATAGCACTGGGTAATTTATAAAGAAACACCGTTCATACAGTTTGGGAGGCTAGGAAGTCCGAGAGCATGCATATCACCGTCATCTCGTGAGGACTTTCTTGCTTTGTCATAACGTGGCAGAGGGTATCACACCATGAGAAGGCAAGACAAGCTGGCCAGAGAGAGCTCTCTTTCATAATAAAGCCACTCCCAGGATAATGATCCTTTTCTGTGACAGCAACATTAATCCATTAAAGAGGACAGAGCCCTCACTAATCTATTAATCCAAGTTTCCAACACATAAACATTTGGAGGACACATGTAAATCAAAGCAATGTGTCAACAAAAATGATTAAGACTTTGAAAATAAAGGTTTATTAATGCTAAAATAAAATATAAATAGTTAAATACCTACTGACTCAATAACATAAATTTTACTAATTTGGTAATTTATTTTTTGTCATTCTTAAATAAAATTATAGATTCTAAAATTATTTGTAGGTTAGATTTTTCTCACTTACAGTATTCACAGCCACAAATTTTTACCCAACTCTAAACTGTATACTTTTTGCCAACTTAATTTCAAAAGAAGTTTTGATAAAATTCTTTCAATGTTTTTATTTCAAATATTATATTTACACATTATCTTTAATATTGGTGCATTTTGATGTGTTTGATGAGATGTGAAGAATCTAGAAGAAATGCTCCAAAAATAAGTGCCTTGGCTTCTCTGGGTATTAAAACAACTCTGGGCGTTACCTTTGACAAAAGTGCCTGTGGATTGGTTTGGATGTATAAAAGTGGTGGACAAATGCCCAGTTTGTTTGGGACTCAGAGGATTCTCAGGATGTGGGATATACACCAGAATGTCCCATGTGAACCAGGATGAAATGGTCACCCTGTGCATAATTTTCTAGGAGCATCATGGGATACATGGAAGCGCAGTGATTCCGCTGAGATGTATTCCAGCTCAACCTTGTACTTTACTCATCCATAAGCTTGTGGCTATCTATGTTCTGATTCCTTCCTTAGTGACCCGTTTTCTTTATACTGTCTAGTTTTGCTTTATATTTTCCCTGCTCAGTGCTTAGACATACCTGAGACTCTAGTTAACAACCATTTCACCTTCATGCTTGTGGCTTCTTTCATCTTCCCATGTTCTAGTTTTTCAGACCAGTTTCACTATAATTAAATTCTGAAATGACTTCAGGATCTTTTTTCCTCAATCTTCCCCTTGAGGATCCTAAGCAAGTATAAGTTAGATCTTACTCTCAAAGATTCTCCTATGATAATCATAAGAATGAGGCTATGACTGGAGAAAGAAATGAACAATTAAGTATGTAAAAAATAGACCCTTCTGTTTTGGAAAGTGTGCTGGTCATATTTCATGGTATCAGCTAAGGATGAATATTTTTTCTAGTCCGAAAACAAGGAATGAATTTTATAAAATGCTAATGAAAATGATGCTTTTTATGAAAATGATGCTTACTTATATGTTGATTATGACTGAATGAGTGAATAAGTTAGTAGTTTACTTAGATCAACAAAATGGAATTATCTTTATAAATGCTTAATTAAAATGAGTAAAGCAAATGCATTCACCATAACTAATTTAAATTATAACACAGATGTGAAAATTTATTACAATGTGTTATTACTTGTGGCTTTTCCCCCCTTTTCTCAGTTACTAAATGATTAGTGACATCTATAATATCTATTGAATGAAAACAACTGGCTTCCCTTCATGGGCTGCATATTTTTGACATTTTAATATGTGTACTTTAAAGTGACACTGGGTCAGTCAGAGCCATTGATGAAACAATTTTGGAAATATCATAATCTTTTTCAAAGATTTTATTAAGAGCAGTCAATATTACAAATTTTAAAACACAATTTTTATCACAGTAGAAACGTTAAAACAATTGATCTAAAAAAAAAACCACAATTAAAAGTTTTATCAAATCCTTCTCTGTTGGGTTTTATATAGGGTTTCAGGTTGGGACGAATTTGTCAAGGATGTTTTGGAATTATAAGTTAGATGAGTATAAATTGCATAATTAAAAAAGAAACATCTAAGCAATTGCTTCCCAGAATTATGATGTATATAACTTCAACCTAAAGATTCAGCTCCAAATACTCTTGACTCAGTAAGCACAAATCTCACCCATGCTACCCCATCAGAGGGTCTGAGATTAATCTGGGGCAGAAGGATTGGAATTGAGTCGGGAATGAACTCGTAGGTTCTCTCAAGTCCATCAAACTGCAGCTTTCCCCCAAATTCCCATTGTGTGTTACATATGCCTAAGTTATTTTTTCCTTCTGTTTACCCTGGTTTTCTTCCTCGAACCCCAGCTCAACTGGGGAATCTCTCAGCCTAGCTGCACCTTGAACTGCTATGCCCATGAGGAAATTTTCTGAAATCATAGGTTTTTGTCTCCAATCCTGATGTACATTTTTTAACTGAAGTGATGACGGTACAACGTGCCTGTATCACCTTCACTCACAGACAGCTTCTGGCATGTTTCCGTAACTCTAGAGCTATGGGGAACAGCCCAATTTATGCTGCTCTTTCTAGAACTTGCTACTTAGACTACTGATTTTCCAAACTGAGGGGCATATCTGTTGTGAATTGGTATTTCAATCCCAATTTTCCCTGATACTAGATTTCTCTTTTCTACCTACTGGATTTAGTAAGCATCCAGCATGTCCCAATACTGAGCTCGCACTGATTTATTAAAATAGACCTGGTATAGTTTATTTCGTGTCAAGCTGCCATAGTGGGTAGTATTACATTCAAAGGACCTGAGTTATAACATTAGATCTATGATGTGTCCACTGAATAAACTTGTCCGGCAATATACACACTGAGCCACTTTTTTAATCACGCTTAAATTACAATCTCTAAAATGTTTGTTTTACAGTTTAAAGGATGTAACATATATAAGTAGTCCTTTGTACTATACAATCATTAGATATTTTATTTTTATTTAGCAAAGATATTCTGGGTGCCTGTAAGAGATTAGACACTACATTAGTGCTCACCATACAGAAGTGAATTGGCACAGCCCAAAGAGTCTGTAGTCCAGACAGGAGGCAGGATGATAGCAGATGTTGTTATCAGAAACTATAGTAATGGTAGCTTCTGCAGTAACTGTGGGTTATTGTTCAACCTTTGGCCTTTTCAGCCACACTGTACAAATACTTACTACTCATTTTAAATAAAATCAACTTCAGGTGGTGAGGACTTCTGCTCTAAGGAGCCTTGTGAAAGTAATAACATGACTTTTCTTAAAAGCTACTTGGTATGAGCAGTATCTTGGCCAAAGTTCTGCTTGATAATTTATACCAATGTGTATTACATTTCCTTCAGCAGGCCTAATTAAAGTGAGATAAGGAAAACCAAGAGAGAAGCACAGCGTTTTCAAAGCCAGAAAAATTTTAGAAAGGCAAATGCGTTTTTAAGTGTTTTTAAACCTAATAGCTGACCTCATGTATAATGAAAGTTTTAGAGTGTATGTAACTACATATGTAATATATATGTGTGCAGGTGTGTATACATACGTGTGTGTGTATGTGTGTATTTTATTGTATTTATTTTATGAGAAATAAAATAACACACATTTTATTTCTCTTAATCTGATTTCGTTTCTTTTTCCAAGTACACTTACGCATATTTTAAGTAAGAAATGTATCTTGAAATCACACACGATGGTAGAAAACAAGATCTACTATTTGAAAGGCTTCACCAAGGGGCTAATGATTTAGCTGTTGCATCTATGTTTTCTCTCTGTGTTGGTGCTTGATGGCAAGAAAAGAGTTAATGATTGTTACTTCAGCATGTTCTACGACTTTTGGTTGGGAAATTTATACGGTGAGTCTGGTGTTGTGAAGGGCTCCCTCCTGCAATTCTACCTAGGCTTTTGATACAACAAAAGAAAGTCAGTCCCTAAGGGTGTCATGGAGGGTTATGATACAGGTCTGAACATGATCAAATGCAACATATCAGAAGGCTTGAGCATTTCTTTTGGGGCTCCTTGCACCGAATTACTCTCCTGTTTTCTCCCTTAAGTTTAATATTTTAACTCTGTTCTCTTGAGGAATAGATGCATAGCTCGGCATGCAAAAATAATGAATTGAAAATGTATAGGAAGTATGTCCCATTATTTTCTGCACAGCTCTGCCTTTTGCACTGCTGCTTTTCATATTTTGAACTAGCAGTTATTTATTGCCAAAATTAATTATGCATATTTTTTCTTACAGCCTTTATTATAGGTGGCAATTTAAAAAGAGGTGGGCACTGAATTGCAAAATGTACATACCAAGTTACACTTCTGGATGCTATTTTCCTTTTAAGCTTCATTCTCTCTGCAGTATCTAGCTTCCCTTTTTAGCCTGGCAAATTTCTATTTGTCCTCAGATGGTTCTCAAAAATTATCTTTCTTATGAACCTATTTTCTCTCTTTCTTCCACATACCTTGCTTTGTATTGGCTCCCTCGTGTTTTCCCAGCCCATCTTTTCCACACTTACACCATTTATTCACTTAACACACTATTTAAGCAAACATATATTGAATGCTTATAGTGTCCTAGAAAATTCTATATTGACATTACCTGTTTGCAATAGTCTTCCACACAGTTAAGTGTCTTACACAGAGAGATCAAGTGTGATTTATCTTCTAATCTCCAGATAACCAGCCCTGTTCTAGAAACAGTAGATACTTAATTAATATTTGTTGTTATGAATCGCTGATAGAAGCCGCAGAGTAGTCTTACTAAAACTAATGTAATTACAAGATTAAATGAACCAACATTCTCTGTGTTATTCTTAAATCATTTGATCATTATAATTTGTAAATATAGTTGTATTCAAAATTAAATAGAAAAGAGACTCATCACAGAAAGTTAAAAGTAAAAATGCTAGCAGCCTGAATGAAAATGCTAATGTCAGTGCTCTCAAGCCAGCAGCTGTTGAGCAATATACCCCTTAGAATATATTTTGCTTGACTGTTTGGTAGGCCCACACAGTATTTTAAGGGGCATAAAACTAGACAGGTGTTGTGCTTGTATAAGCGTATAAACAACTTTTCATCTACTGCCTTACAGACTGCATATGTTATGTGTATACAACTTAAAAGTCTTTGAGTTTGGGAACTCCTACTATCTGGTTTATAAAAATGCTTCTACATATAAAACCTGCTGCTTTGTCAGAACATCTATTCAATTGTAATGTAATTGACTAGTTTGGGAAACATCTTAGCTACTAAAAATAGGCTTTTGCATCAACTGTACAAATCATGTCTTACTTAAAATCTCTTTTGGATAAAACAGACAGTTAATTGTTAAAATATTTCTGGCAGCGTATTTCATAAGTGCATACGTATACAAAGACACGTATACATGAATATATATACATATAAATTTGTGATCCCAAGTCTCATATCTGGATAAATTATCAATTTATCTTACGATCATGTGTCTCTTCCATATCTTCTCTATGGACATCAGAGGAGGATCTTCTTCATCCCATAAAATAAATTAATACAGAAATAATGTATTGCTTCAGTTTAAAGATCAAGTAGTACATTTGCCCAAATGGAAAAGACAAAAGGCATTCTAAGCATAAGGGAACATGTGAATAAAGAGTCAGAAAAGTAAAATTATTGGATAAATTAGCAACTAGTATGTTGAAAGACACTGGAGGAGGACTTGAGGCCCTCTTCAAGGCTTTGAATGGCAAAGCTGAGTTTCTACTTGATCCTGTTTCATTCCCATTTCAGTACGTGTGTGTGTGTGTGTGTGTGTGTGTGTGTGTGTGTGCTGTGAGTACTAAAAATATGTCCTGTTTTAGAAAGGAAAGTGTCAACATTGTGTAGAATAAACAAGTAGAGAGAGGCTGAAGTTATGACAAGCAAAAATAAAATTGCAACAATACTGAGGGGGAACTCCTGGAAGGGGAAATAGAGCAAATAGAATTTGAGAGAGCATACATTTGCAGACAAAGTAGAAAGAAATGTAGATTCTTTCTATTTAATCAAAAGTCTATTTGGAAACAAAACTTTTCAAGATGTTGTCCCCATCTCTTTGGCAATATTTGTAGAATTTTTTTTTTTTTTGATGCTTAGATTGATACTTGCTTATCAGAATATGCTGGAGTTAGTTACCAGGTTAGTTAGCATTTAAATATTTATATTTTAATAATAAAATATAGTTTATTTTTTAAATAATGGAGAATCATTCCGGTCTAAAGAATGGTTTTTCTGGAGGGAATTACATTTGGTCAAAATAATTTTTCTTTATGTGACTTGCTTTCATCAACAAATGGCATCCTTTTATGCTAGGTACATTTCTAGTCCCTGAGCAGATCGTAGTAGGTAGGACTTTTCTTCTCTCATTCAGCCTACCTTTTAGATGAGGATTCTCATTATTAACTTCTATGGGTTTTTAATTAATACTTTAATTTTTATACACTGTAAATTAAGAACGCTACTCCAGTGGTACTTGAATGAGACAACAACATGAAGAAAAACTAAATAATTCAAAACTGTTCAAATTCCCTCTCGAGCAATTGTGAACAATGAATAAAATGTCCAATGCGCAGGTATTAAAAGAGCAAATTCCAAAACTCCATGTTCCTCAACAATATTCACATTGAGTTATCAATAGTCTGTTACTCTATTTTAGGAAAACTGCTTAGGCTATTCCTATGATTGTTGAATTTTAGTAAAATAGCGTTTTCCTAAGAGAAACTTACAACAAATAAATAAACTAATTTATATTTACTTAGCTGGAGATGGATGATGCCTGCAACATTGTAACCAAATAAAAAGATCTTAACATCAAAATTATTGTGATGATTTAACTCTTTTTATTAACCATTGTTTGGTGACCTTATTAGTTGTCTGCGTGTACAACATATGAGTGCATTATTTCATAACCTTCTGAGTGCTAAGTTTTAGATTGTTTTTTAATCAGCATTTTCATTGCTCATCAAAGTAATTGAAGACTGAGTCAGAAAATGGAGCATTTGCTATTCCTTTGATACCAGTCAACTCTAAGTTTTCCCAAGGTCAAGTACCCTCCAGTAGTACTAACAGAAGCTTGCCTTGCTTTGAAATTTTTGACATGATATCACAATCATGGGCTATCATTTTCAAGAGTAGGGGATTTTTTTTTCCTTTTTTTAAGTCTTATTTTAAAAATAGGGTGATTGTATTACTATACAAAGAAAGGATTAGAGACAAATAGAATATCCTCTGTGATCTAGGTTATGTCAAATTAGACACTTGCTGCATTATTATATTTGTTATAAAAAATACTTACTGAGTGACTGTATCACAAGCACTAGACTAGCAACACGTAAGATAAAAATTCTAATTATCAAGAGAAAAGAGAGAGTGTGGGTTTGGTTCCAGAATACTGCAATAAAGGAACTATCATAATAAAGCCAGTTGCAAGAAATTTTTGTTTGTTTGGTGCAAATAAAAATCATGTCTTTATTATACTATAGTCTGATAAGTGCACAACATTTTGTCTGAAAAAAGTCCTTAATTTATTTACTATATTTTAAGTTTGGGGATATATGTGCAGAACATGCAGGTTTGTTACATAGGTATACACATGCCATGGTGGTTTGCTGAACCCATCAACCCATCATCTACAGTAGGTATTTCTTCTAATGCTATACCTCCCCTAGTCCCATGCCCGCTGACAGGTCCCAGTATGCTATGTTCCCTTCCCTGTGTCCATGTATTCTCATTGTTCAGTTTCCACTTATGAGTGAGAACATGTGGTATTTGGTTTTATGTTACTGTGTTAATTTGCTGAGAACGATGATTTCTAGCTTCATCATGTCCCTGCACAGGATATGAACATCCTTTTTTATGGCTGCTTAGTATTCCGTGGTGTATATGTGCCACATTTTCTTTATTCAGTCTATCATTGATGGGCATTTAGGTTGGTTCCAAGTCTTTGCTATTGTGAATAGTGCTGCAATAAACATTTGTGTATATGTGTCTTTCTAGCAGAATGATTTATAATCCTTTGAGTGTATACCTAGTACTGGGATGGCTGGATCAAATGGTATTTCTGGTTCTAGATCATTGAGGAATAGCCACACTGTCCTCCACAATGGTTGAACTAATTTACACTCCCACCAATAGTGTAAAAACGTTCCTATTTATTCACATCCTCTCTAGCATTTGTTGTTTTTTTCTGACTTTTCAGTGATCGCCATTCTAGCTGGCATGAGATGGTGTCTTACTGTGGTTTTGATTTGAATTTCTCTAATGATCAGTGATGGATGAGCTTTTTTTCATATGTTTGTTGGCCACATAAATGTCTTCTTTTGAGAAATGTCTATTCATATCCTTCACCCACTTTTTGATGGTTTTTTTTCTTGCAAATTTGTTTAAGTTCCTTCTAGATTATGGATATTAGCCCTTTGTCAGATAGATAAATTGCAAAAATTTTTTCCCATTCTGTGGATTGCCTGTTTACTCTGATGATAGTTTCTTTTGCTGTGCAGAAGCTCTTTAGTTTAATTATATCCCATTCGTCAATTTTGGCTTTTGTTGCCATTGCTTTTGGTGTTTTAGTCATGAAGTCTTTGCCGATGCCTATGTCCTGAATGGTATTACCTAGGTTTTCTTCTAGGGTTTTTATGGTTTTAGGTTTTACATTTAAGTCTTTAATGTATCTTGAGTTAATTTTTGTATAAGGTGTAAGGAAGGGGACCAGTTTCAGTTTTCTGAATATGGCTAGCCAATTTTCCCAACACCATTTATTAAATAGAGAATGTCCTTAATTTAAAATGCTTTTTTTGGTAAAAAAAAAAAAATGCTGACAATATTCTGAGCCCGTAGCAAGTCATAATCTTTTTTTGTGGTGGAGAGTATTTTCTTGACTGGTCTTTTCTTGGCTGCTGAATGATCAAGGTGGTGGTTACTGAAGGTTGGGGTATTGGTGGCAATTTCTTAAAATAAGGAAACCATGATGTTTTCCACATTAATTGACTTTTCCTTTTATGAAAGATTTCTCTGTGGCATGTGATGCTGTTTGATAGCATTTTACTCATAGTAAAAGTTGTTGCAAGTTTGGAATCAATCCTCAAACTCTGCCGCTGCTTTATCAACTAAGTTTATGAAATATTTTATTTCTCAAGAAATCACCTTTTTTGCTCATACATAGGAAGAAACTTCTCACTATTTAAAGTTTGATCCTAAGATTGCAGTAATTCAATCGCATCTTTAGGCTCCACTTCTGATTCCAGTTCTTTTGCTCTTTCCACCACATCTGCAGTTACTTCCTTAAAGAGCTCTTAAACCCCTCAAAATCACCCGTAATGGTTGGAATCAGCTTCCAGACCCCTGTTAATGTTGATATTTTGGCCTCCTCCCATGAAACACGAATGTTCTTAATGGCATCTAGAATGATGAATTCTTTTCAGAAGGGTTTCAAAATAGATCTATCAGAAGAGTCATTATGTCAGCTATCATCTTACAAAATATGTTTCTTAAATAATAGCACTTGAAAATAAAAATTAGTCTTTGATCTAATGAATGTTGTGTGCATAGCCCTGGAAACATTCATCTCTTCATACATCTTCCATCAGAGCTTTTGCATGACCAGGTCAATTTTCAATGAACAGTAGTATTTTGAATGGATACCATTTTTTTTTTCTGAGCAGAAGGTATCAACAATGGGATTAAAGTATCAATAAACCATGCCGTCTTCCAGGCTATGCTATTCCATTTATAGAGCATAGCCACGAAACTTTAAAGCTTTGAAAATAGACATTGTCTTTTTCTCTCTAGCTATGAAAGTTCTAGATGATATCTTTTTCCAGTATAAGGCTGTGTTCTTGACGTGAAACATTGTTGTTTAATGTAGCCACCTTTATCAATTACCTTAGCTAGATACTCTGGATAACTTGCTGTAGCGTCTATATCAACACTTGCTGCTTCACCTTGCACTCTTATTTTATGGAGATGGCTTCTTTCCTTAAACCTCATTAACCAACTTCTGATAGCTTCAAACTTTTTCCAACTTTTCTTCTATAATATTTTTTTAACCTTTAGGTCTCATAGAAGTGAAGACAATTAGAGCATTGGTCTGTAACAGGCTTCCATTTAAGGGAATATTGTGGCTTGCTTGATCTTTTATAGAGAGCACTAAAACTTCCTCATATCAGCAATAAGGCTGTTTCCCTTTCTTATCATTCATGTCTTTACTGGAGTGGCATTTTAATTTCCTTCAAGAGCTTTTCCTTTGCATTCACAACTTGGCTAATTGTTTGGCACAAAAGGCCTAGCTTTTAACATATCTATCTTGGCTTTCAACATGCCTTTCTCACTAAGTTTAATCATTTCTAGTTTTTAATTTAAAGTGAGAGATGTGAATCTCTTCCTTTCCCTGGCATATTTAAAGGCCATTGTAGGGTTATTAATTGGCTTTATTTCAATATTGTTGTGTCTCAGGGAATAGAGAGGTCAAAGGAGAGGGAGAAAGACAGGGGAACAGCCAGTGAGTAGAGCAGTGAGAATATACACATTTATCTATTATGTATGCTGTCTTACAAGGGCTTGGTTTGTGGTACCCCAAAATAATTACAGTAGTAAAATCAAAGATCACTGATCCCAGATCACCATAACAGATATAATGACAATGGAAAATTTAAAATATTGTGAGAATTACTAAAATGTGACCCTGAAACAGGAAGTGAGTGCATATTGTTGAAAAAAAGTGGCACCAATGAACTTGCCCAACACAGGATTGCCATAGACGCCATTTGTAAAAAATTCAGTATCTGCAAAGCACAATAAAGCAAAGAGGTATAAAATGGGGTATGTCTGTAATCACTTATTTTATAGACTAAACAGAGAACTGTTTACCAAAATGAAACACAAACAAATCAAAGATGCATCTATTAAATGAATCCTAGGATGAAGCCAGTATAATGCAGTAGCCAAGTGCTGAAATAAGGCATAAGGTTGCTGTGGTGTTAATATGAGGATTTTGACTTACTGCTAATGTGATTCTTTTTGAGCTTCAGTTACCTCAATGATGTCTGTAGATAAAGGAATGTGTCTTGGAAGATCACTGTGAGAATTAAGTGAATTAATATTTATAAAGGATTTAGAACTGTCCCTGGAACATTCAGTAATTTTATTATTTTTTTTTATTTATTTATTTTTATATATACTTTTTATTGCATTTTAGGTTTGGGGGTACGTGTGAAGAACATGCAAGATTGTTACATAGGTACACACATGGCAGTGTGATTTGCTGCCTTCCTCTCCATCACCTGTATCTGTTATTTCTCCCCATGCTATCCCTCCCCAACTCCCCACCCCCTGCTGTCCCTCCCCTTTTTCCCCCCGACAGACCCCAGTGTGAGATGCTCCCCTCCCTGTGTCCATGTATTCTCATTGTTCAACACCCATCTATGAGTGAGAATATGCGGTGTTTGGTTTTCTGTTCCTGTGTCAGTTTGCTG
>PVKV010032441.1:0-19852 GCA_004027835.1 Alouatta palliata
TGGCACGATCTCGGCTCACCGCAACCTCCGCCTCCTAGGTTCAAGCAATTCTCCTGCCTTAGCCTCCCGAGTAGCTGGGATTACAGGCACGTGCCACCATGCCCAGCTAATTTTTGTATTTTTAGTAGAGACGGGGTTTCACCATGTTGACCAGGATGGTCTCGATCTCTTGACCTCGTGATCCACCCGCCTCGGCCTCCCAAAGTGCTGGGATTACAGGCTGAGCCACCGCGCCCGGCACATCATTGGTGAAATTTAAAATTCCCTCCTAGGTAATGTCAAGGCTATTTGATGCAGCATCTACACTTCTCTTCCTGGTGGTGTGTCCCGGTAGAATTCCATGTGCCTCTGCTGCGTGAATCTTCCCAGATCAATCCCAGCTTCTTGTACTCAGGATGCTACTGTTTATTGCAGGAATCACTTTTTATACCATCCCCTACTAAGCAATTATTCAGTGTCTGCTTATTTCCAACAATAGAAAACTCTTTTTTTGAAAAAGCCTGTTCTGCTGTTGAAGAATAGTAATTGCTTTAAAGAAAGACTCCACCAAATCTTAAGCTAAACCTAGCTTTCCTGTACTTTTTGTCCATTGGTTCTTCCCTCGTGAACAGTGGTTCTCAATGTGGTTCAGCCACAGGAGTAACAGCATCACCTGGGAACTCGTTAGGAAAGCAGTTCTTAGGCTCCAACCCTAGAACTACTGAACAGAAACTCTGGGGAACAGGCTTAGCAATACAAGCCTCAGGGTGATCTGATGGACTCAAATTTGAGATCCTCTGCATTAGAAAGCAAAGCTTCTCCCAGACCACTGGCCTGGATACTTTTAGCCTGGCCTGGAGTTTGGGATCACAATGATGCTACTCTGTTGTTGACTCAATCCCCAAAAGACCCTTTAGTTTTCTGAAATAGTTTATCTCTTGGTCTAAAGGCATAATATTTTTTGTAGCCTTTGGAGAAGGTGGAAACAAGTGAAGCTTTTGGTTTTCTGTTTCTAATCATGTTTAGGCTTTCCTGGGGAGAAATATTCTTTAGGCTTTTTGACATCATTGGTCAGTCACACAAAGCAGTCAATATATTTCCAGCATAAACACAGAATATTAGTTTTTGATACGCAGTGTGTCTTGCATGTATTTAATGGATAGATGGTTTAGAATACCTGGGAGCTATGAGGGTTAGTTGTGGTCAACATCAGGCATGGTAAATCAAAAGGCATGATTAATCATGAGGGCTGTGAGAATTATGGTGAACTTTGACAGATGGAAGTAGTGCAATTAGATTGTTGATTAGTTATGCTAGAGTTAATCAAAACAGAGATAATCCTAGGTGAGCCTAACTTTTAGAAGATAACTTTTGGCCAGGCATGGTGGCTCACATCGGTAATCCCAGCACCTCAGGAGGCCAGGGCAGGAGGACTGCTTCACCCCGGGAGTTCAAGACCAGCCTGGGCAAAATAGAGAGACTCCATCTCTAAAAAAAAAAAAAAATATATATATATATATATATATGTATATAAATTAGCAGGGTGTGGCAGTGTGTGCCTCTAGTCCCAACTACTAAGAGGCTGAGGTGGGAGGATTGCTTGAGCCTGGGAGGTCAAGGCAGCAGTGAGCTGTGATTGTGCTACTGCACTCCAGCCTGGGTAACAAAGTGAGACTCTGTCTCAAAGAAAAAGAAAAAGAAAAAAGAAGGTAACTTTCTTGAAGGTGAAACCTCAGGGAGACTCTGCTGGCATAGAATAAATCAAACAGTCCTTGAGAGGAGGTATGGATAGGTACAGGAGCCACTTGATAAGAAACTGAGGGTGAACTTCTGGAGTTGAAAGCAGTCCCTGACTAAGAATTATCCAGAGTTCGCAATGACCTTGGTCATTGTCTTTGTCTGATTGTGCTGTTATGACAAAATACATTAGTCTGGGCAATCTATAAACAACAGAAATCTATTTCTCACAGTTCTGGAGAAAGATCAAGGTGCCTGCTAATTCAGTGACTGGTGAGAACTGACTCTTCATAGATGGTCCCTTCTCTTTGCAAAAGGGCAAAAAGGGCAAACAAGCTCCCTGTGAACTCTTTTATAAGGGCACTAATCCCATTCACGAGGGCCTGCCCTCATGACCTAGTCACCTCCCAAAAGCCCCGCCTTTTAATAACATCACTTTGGGAGTTAGGAGTTTCAACATACACATTTGGAGTGGGGGGATGCATACATTCAGACACTAGCAATCAACGTACAGTGAGGAAATGAACTGTGCCACCTACCAGTGCACCTGGAGGAGGACCCGCAGCCTCAGATGAAGATGAGTTCACGGTCCCAGCTAACAACTCCACGTCTGAGCTGGTGAGACCCAGAGCAGGGGACCCAGGTCACCCACACCTGCACTCCTGACCCACGGAAACTGTGAGAGAACACATTTGTTTTAAGCCATTATGTTTGTGATAATCTGTCACGCAGCAATAGAAAAGGAATGTACTACACTTCAGCAAATTGTTGCAAAGAAAAACGTTTCTGACGTTAGTGACCTCTGCGCCCCACAAACAGTACTGTGTGATTAAGTGTTGTGCCCCACAATACTTCCTAAGCCTTGACAGTAGACGGGACTTTCGACGACGATGTTTGAGAAAGGAAGGCGATGAGGGGCAAGGGTCCCGTTGAGAGAGAGGAAGTTACGTGCTGCTTTGCGAGAGGGCATGGTTGGTGACGCGCCTGTGGCTACAAGCCGCGTGTTCTTTGGGGACCATTTAGGAATATTGCAGAGATGTTTCAAGACCCAGAGGTAGGGGACTGAGGCACAAGGGGTGGAAGCAGTCTCTGGTGAAGTGGAAACTGAGGACCTCTGCAAGGCCACACTTGGGTCAGGAGGGTTTTTCTCCAGGTGGGAAGATAAAATCTTGTCCACAGATCAGCTGTGGATCCTGACAATGCAGCAGTCAGTAGAGGGCTCCTGTACCCGCTGAGAGAGAGGCAGCGCTTCTCCCTCAGACTCACCCGGAGCCGTCCTCTGAGCAGACGCCTCCTCCCTCAGACTCACCCGGAGCCGTCCTCTGAGCAGACGCTTCCTCCCTCAGACTCACCCGGAGCCGTCCTCCGAGCGGACGCTTCCTCCCTCAGACTCACCCGGAGCCGTCCTCTGAGCGGACGCTTCCTCCCTCAGACTCACCCGGAGCCGTCCTCTGAGCGGACGCTTCCTCCCTCAGACTCACCCGGAGCCGTCCTCTGAGCAGACGCCTCCTCCCTCAGACTCACCGGGGCGCTGCCCTCTGAGTGCATGCTTCCTCCCTCAGACTCACTGGGGCACTGTCTTCTGAGCCGACACTTCTCCTCTCAGACTCACCTGGGACGCTGTCCTCTGAGCGGACGCCTCCTGCGGGGCGCTGTCCTCTGAGCAGACTCTTCCCCACCTCAGACTCACCCGGAGCGCCGTCCTCTGAGCAGACGCTTCCCCCCTCAGACTCACCTGGAGCCGTCCTCTGAGCAGACTCTTTCTCCCTCAGACTCACCAGGGGCGCTGTCCTCTGAGCGGATGCTTCTTCCTCTGTCACAGACTTGAGTAGGATGTGCAGTGTCCCTCTGCCTGAGTTGCAGCTCGGGGGTGTCCTGTGCTCAAAATTCCTCTTGCCAACTGAATGGACTCCATTACCTTCCCTCTGACCATTATCTTATTAAAAACCCCTTCTTGAACTGACCCAGTCGAAGCCTTACCACTAATTTCTGCTGGTTTTGACCTAAATAGGGTCAACCTAAAACATGTTCCACATCTGCTCTGATTTCACCGAACCGAATTATTGTTAATCTGACTGAATAGGACCCTTTTCAACAAGAATACATTTTTCAGGAATTGACTGAAAACAGCTAATGGGTGGACATCTTTTAGATGGTATGAACTGAGGAGAATCTGAAATGGTAGAACGTTGACTAAATTATTTTTATTTTTAATTTTTTTTCAGACGAAGTCTAGCTCTGTCACCAGGCTGGAGTGCAGTTGTGTGATCTGGGCTCACTGCAACCTCTGCCTCCCGGGTTCAAGCCATTCTCCTGCCTCAGCCTTCCAAGCAGCTGGGATTACAGGCAGGGGCCGCCACGCCCAGATAATTTTTGTATTTTTAATACAGACAGGGTTTCAAATGTTGGCCAGGCTGGTCTCGATCTCCTGACCTCATGATCCACCCACCTCGGCCTCCCAAAGTGCTGGGATTACAGGCATGAGCCACTGTGCCCAGCTGACTAAATTATTAAACCTATGCATTGAGGACACACAACATGCAAAGTGCTATATCACATACTATGGAGATTCAGAAAGAGGAAGGTATGGTTTATCTTCATCTCTTATTTGGTAGATAAAACAGAATATAAGAAATTAACAACACAAAATACACATAGTAAGTTAATATGGAAGAACAGCAGGCTGATTATCAATGAATGATAAGAATAATAACTTCGATACAAGTTCTACAAGGACCAAATCACTGTGAGATCTTTGGATCAGAAAACTTCCTGGAGAAGAAAGAAATAAATTTTTTTTTTAATTCTTTTTTTTTTAGACAGTGCAGTGGTGCGATCTCAGCTCACTGCAACCTCCGCCTCCTGGGTTCAAGCAATGCTCCTGCCTCAGCCTCCCAAGTAGCTGGAACTACACGTGTGCGCCACCACGTCCAGCTAATTTTTGTATTTTTTAGTAGAGACAGGGTTTCAACATGTTGGCCAGGATGGTCTTGATCTCCTGACCTCGTGATCCGACCACCTCGGCCTCCCAAAGTGCCGGGATTACAGACGTGAGGCACCGTGCCTGGCCCCAAAATTTTTTTTTTTAAAGAGACACAGTCTCACTACGTTGCTCATGCTGGAGGTAAACTCCTGGGCTCAAGCAGTCCTCCTGCCTCAGCCTCCTAAGTAGCTGGGATTGTAGGTGTGTGCCTTTGTGCCTGGTAAGAAGAAAAATTTTGATCTAGATTTTAAAGTATAGGCAATGCTATGGGCTGAATATTGCCCACCCCCCATGTAGATGTTGAAGTCCTAACCCCAGTATGCCAAATGTGACTGTATTTTGTATATTTTGAGATAAAATCTGCTATGGTTTGAATGTGCACCTTCCAAAATTTAAGTGTTGCTGGTGCTATAGTAATAAGAGGTGGGGCTTTTAAGAGGCGTTTTGGCCACGAGGGCTCCTTCCTTATGAATGGAGTTAGGTGCCCTTGCAAAAGGGCTTGATGAAAGGAGTTTGTCCCTTTTTGTCCTTCTGCCTTCTGCCATATGAAGAGGACACAGCATTCTTCCCCTCTGGCGGTCATGGCATTCAAGAAACCATCTTGGAAGCAGAGACAGAGGACACTTACTAGAAAATCAACCTGCCTATGCCTTGATCTGGGCCCAGTCTTCTGGCTGCTAAAAATCAATTTCTTTCTTTCTTTCTTTTTTAACAAATTATCAAGTCTGTGGTATTCTGTTATAGCAGCACAAAAAAAAGACAGAGTCTATACAGGGATAATTAGGTTAAAATGAGGTAATTAGGGTGGGCCCCATTTAATATAACTGGTATCCTCATGAAAAGCACTACTTGAGACAGACACACAAAGAGGAAAGACCCTGTGAGGATACAGGGAGAAGATGGGCATGTACAAGCCAAAGAGAGGCCTCAAAAGAGACCAGCCTTGTGGACACATTGGCCTTGGATTCTAGCCTTCAGAATTGTGAGAACAACCTCTGCTGTTTAAGTCCTCCAGTCTCTGGTACCCTGTTATAGCAGCCCTAGCAAAGCAATACAGGAAGTATCTGGTAACATTTACTCTTTTGAATACGGGGAATTAACTGGTTCTACAAGAGAAAGAGGGGATAAAGGGAGCAATAGAAGAGATTGGATAAAACAAGAAGATGAATTTCAGGAAATAATGAAGACAGCAATAAGTGGATAAGAAAAAGTGGACCAGGGATTGCCAAGATGAACTTTTGCTGAGGAAAGAAAATCAGATTACTTACTCCAACAGAGATACCTTTGTCTTGAGATAATGGACATAAGTTGGTGAGCTCAATGAGAAAGAGGCAAGGAAGAAGCAAGAGAAAAGGGAATTCAATGAAATGAAACTAAAAGGAAATGAGAAGCATTAGGGAGGTACCCAAGCTACTGGAGACTACAGGAAGGGAAAGTAACATGAATCCCAAGATTAGAGAAAGTAAAACATGAAGAATGTGAGGGAGTAAAAGGAGTTGGAAGGAAACCTGGAGAAGCTAAAAACAAATCATACACATATGGGCCAAATGTTATGTAGGCCAGAAACAGGTCACTGAGATAGCATTCGATCATTCAAGCTTGGAGTCACAGTTTATAGGGATCAGAAGAAACGGAAATAGGGTTTAATTTTAAAGTAAGAAACAAAGTTATATGGGAAGACTAGACTTGGACATCAACTTTTTATTTTTTATTTTTTTTATTTTTTATTGCATTTTAGGTTTGGGGGTACATGTGAAGAACATGCAATATTGTTGCATAGGTACACACATGGCAGTGTGATTTGCTGCCTTCCTCCCCATCACCTATATCTGGCATTTCTCCCCATGCTATCCCTCCCCAATTCCCCACCCCTCACTGTCCCTCCCCTTTTTCCCCCCGACAGACCCCAGTGTGAGATGTTCCCCTCCCTGTGTCCATGTGTTCTCATTGTTCAACACCTGCCTATGAGTGAGAATATGCGGTGTTTGATTTTCTGTTCTTGTGTCAGTTTGCTGAGAATGATGGTTTCCAGGTTCATCCATGTCCCTACAAAGGATGCGAACTCATCGTTTTTGATGGCTGCATAATATTCCATGGTGTATATGTCTCACATTTTCCCTGTCCAGTCTATCATCAATGGGCATTTGGGTTGGTTCCAGGTCTTTGCTATTGTAAACTGTGCTGCAGTGAACATTCGTGTGCATGTGTCCTTATAGTAGAATGATTTATAGTCCTTTGGATATATACCAAGTAATGGGATTGCATCAACTTTTTAAACCTTTGCTGGATCCTGTGAGCCAATAAATTATTCTTTTTGTCTAAGTTAGTTCAAATTAGATTATTGCCCTTTAAAACCAACCAAAGTAATAAAATAACTATAAATGGAGGAGGAGCAAGACATTTCTTTTCAGCTGTGTTGAATAGATGAGATATAATTTACCAAAGTGTAGTTTATGGACAAGCCAGTCACCACACAGCCCATTTCTGGGGGAAACTGCGGAGGCTGCAGTTTCTACTAAGAAGGTAGCCACGTTCTCTACCCCTTTCCAGAACCCCTCAGCCCCCAATTCTCCCATCTCAGCTGACTGGAATCAGGAATGTGCTCATGATCCAGATCATCGATTTATCTATGAGTTTATGGCCCACAAGGAGATTTAGCACAGAACCTGTGTTTCAACAGGGATACTATTGAGTCAAACAGACATTATTGGCAAGAAATTTCATGTAGAACAGACAAATTGTGAATAAGTTGAAGTTTTGAGTTATTGTAAAGGATGAGTGAGCAGTTATGAATAAGCAGAAGCCATAGGTAAGCCAAAATCAAAAGGTATTTATAGGAGAGTTGAAAAATTAGTAGAAATAGGGATGGTAGCAGTAAAGATGGAGGGATCCTGAGTCACTGCATTTATGGGATCCCTGAACTTGCCAAGGCAGCAAGAAGATGACTCAGATCGGTGACTGTTCCACTGGATGCTTCTAGTTCCTGAGTGACTTCCAGAGGCCCAGCTCGACAGCATTTCTTGATATGCCAGAAGGTTCTTAAAGTCCTCATTTCCCTAAATGCCCTCATAATACCCCTACTCCCATCACCCAGATGAACCACTGTTTTTGTAGTGAAATGGTCTTAACAAACATCTCAATAATGACATTGGCTAACACTTAACATGTATTATGTGCCAAGCACTGAGATATTCATTTTGCACATTGTACCTTACTTAACTTTCTCAACAATCCTATGAGGCAGGTACGTATTATTCTTACCAATTTATGGATGAAGAAGCCTAACTTAGAGAGGTTACTCTGCTTGTCCAAGTCACATCTTCTGTGGGAGAGCTAGGTCTGTATAACTCTGGAGTTCAAACATGTAATTATATTTAACTTCTCTCAAGTTACTCAGTTCCCTTGGGATCATTTTGGGAGTAGACAGTGGACATAAACTTACTTTAAGTCATAAAACAAGAAATGTAGCAACCAAAACTAACAGGAAAAGAGACATCATAAGTATCATGTGTTATAAAATAATTATGTGTCTTGCTGAAATTTCATAAAAGAGAAGTTCTAGAAAGTTCACCCAAAACAAGAAGTGGTGAATGGGAATTAAGTACTAATTTTAGATACATAATATGTGCCAGATGTATTGTCCTATTTGAACAAATGGTAAAGGAAAATACGTATTCTTTCTAGTTTAATGGTGACCTCAATTTTCCCGATTTTCTTCATGAAGTCTTATGCTCTTTACAAGAAATTCTCTTACAAAGGGGTTTTAAGATATCAAACATGGATGTAGAGAAGAGATTACTTTGCATTAAAAAAAGAAAAATGAAACTGTAGAGTTTTAAAATAAATGTGGACAGGCACAGTGCCTCATGCCTGTAATCCCAGCACTTTGGGAGGCTGGGAGCACATCACCTGAGGTCAAGAGTTCAAGACCAGCCTGGCCAACATGGCAAAGCCCCCTCTCTTTTTTTTTTTTTTTTTTTTGAGACGGAGTTTCGCTCTTGTTACCCAGGCTGGAGTGCAATGGCGCGATCTCGGCTCACCGCAACCTCCGCCTCCTGGGTTCAAGCAATTCTCCTGCCTCAGCCTCCCGAGTAGCTGGGACTACAGGCACGTGCCACCATGCCCAGCTATTTTTAGTAGAGACAGGGTTTCACCATGTTGACCAGGATGGTCTCGATCTCTTGACCTCGTGATCCACCCACCTCGGCCTCCCAAAGTGCTGGGATTACAGGCGTGAGCCACCGCGCCCGGCGCAAAGCCCCCTCTCTACTAAAGATACAAAAATTAGCGGCCGGGCATGGTGGCAGATGTCTGTAATCCCAGCACTTTGGGAGGCCAAGGGGCAGATTGCTTGAGGTCAGAAGTTTGAGACCAGCCTGGCCAACAAGGTACAACCTCATCTCTACTAAAAATATAAAAATTAGCCAGGTATGGTGGCCGGTTCCCGTAATCTCAGCTACTCAGGAGGCAGAGGTTGCAGTAAGCCAAGATCCCGCCACTGCACTCAAGCCTGGCAACAGAGTGAGACTCAGTCTCAAAAAAAAAAAAAAAAAAAAAACTTAGCTGGGTATGGCAGCCTGTAGTCCCAGCTATTCAGGAGGCTGAGGCAGGAGAATTTGTTGAACCCAGGAGGTGGAGGTTTCAGTGAGCTGAGATTGCACCACTGCACTCCAGCCTGAGCAATGGAGTGAGATTCCATCTCAAAATGAATAAATAAATCATTAATTAAAAATAAAAAATGTATGTGTAAGAAAAATAAGCTGTGAGACATGAAGTGTAAGATTTCAACTATTCTAATTATGCTAAATTAATAACTAAAATTTATTTCTCAAAAACTGGAAAATTTATCAGAGATGTATCTATTTAAAAATGAATAGGCTGGGCGCGGTGGCTCACGCCTGTAATTCCAACACTTTAGGAGCCCGAGGTGGGTGGATAACCTGAGATCAGGAGTTCAAGACCAGCCTGACCAACAAGGTGAAACTCTTCTCTAGTAAAAATACAAAAATTTAGCCGGGCGTGGTGGTGGATGCCTGTTATCTCAGCTACTCAGCAGGCTGAGGCAGGAGAACTGTTTGAACCCAGGAGGCAAAAGTTGCAGTGAGCCGAGATCCCGTCTCTACACTCCAGCCTGGGCAACAACAGCAAAACTCCATTTCAAAAAAAAAAAATAATATTAAGAATAATAATGAATGTTGAGTACGTGTTTGCTCCATGAGGGCATAGATTTTTGTGTTTCTTTTACTGCTGGATCCTTAGAAGTTGGAACAGCCTCCGTTATATAGTACATGCTCAATAAAAATCTGTTAAATAGAACGAAAAATAACTGAACTCTGAAGACTGGGATTATTTTCTGAATTATATCTCTAAATGACACATGAGCAAGTCATTTAGCATACTTGGATGCAAGTTTTATTTATTTATTTGTGGAATTTTTGTTTTTTAAAAGATACTGCAAGGAGATGTAATTTGTTCTTGCAGATATAAAACCTAACAGCATGGTACTGGTTTAGGAACAGTCAAAGGAACAGACTAAAAATTTACAGATAAACTTTGTATACACATACACACACACACACACACACACACACAGAGAGAGAGAGAGAGACACATATATTTAGTGTTGTTTTTTTTTTATATAGAGACAGGGTTTCACCAAGTTGGCCAGGCTGCTCTTGAACTCCTGACCTCAGGTGATCCACCTGCCTCAGCCTCCCAGACTGCTGAGATTACAGGTGTGAGCCACTGTGCCCTGCCTACATTTAGCATTTTAAGCAAAATCAGTATATAATATAAAATAAATTGGTTTATGACATATGGCCATTGATTAGGAGAAATAATATTAATTTCCCCTCAAACCATATACAAAGCTAAATTCCAGACAGGTGAAGAACTTGAAGGTTTTTTAATAAAAATGCAAAGTATGGTAGGGCATGGTGGCTCATGCCTGTAATCCCTGCACCTTGGAGGCTGAGGTGGGTGGATTTCTTGAGGCCAGGAGTTGTAGGCCAGTCCAGCAAACACAGCAAAACCCCATCTCCACTAAAAATATAAAAATTAGCCAGGCACATGCCTGTAGTCCCAACTACTACTCCAGAGGCTGAGGCATGAGAATCACTTGAACCTGGGAGGTGGAAGTTGCAGTAAGCCGAGAACACACCACTGCACTGTAGCCTGCGTGATAGAGCAAGACTCTGTCTTAAAAAAAAAAAAAAAAAAAAAAAACTTCACAAATTCATAGAAATGTTTTTATAACCTTACCATGATGAACTCTTTATAAGAGTAATGCCAGGCCAGGCATGGTGGCGCACACCTGGTCACACCCAGCACTTTGGGAGGCCAAGGTAGGTAGATCACTTGAGCCTAGGAATTGGAGACCAGCCTGGGCAACATAGTGAGACCCTGTCTCTATGAAAAAAAAATTAACTGGGTATGGTGGTACACACTTGTGGTCCCAGGTACCTGGGAGGCTGAGGTAGGAGGATTCCTTGAGTCCAGGAGGTAGAAGCTGCAGTGAGCCATGACTACATCACTGCACTCTAACCTGGGTAACAGAAAGAGACGCTGCCTCAAAAAAAAAATTTTTTTTAAAGAGTAACACCAAAGCTAAAACTATAAACAAAACAGATTAAAGTAGGAAAAATTATGTGCATTAGGGTGCAAGAGAAAATAAAAAATGTTATGGAATTAAGAGGAAAACTTGGATGGTACCACACATCCAGGCTAATGATGTTACTTTAAAATATTTCTTGGTCAGGTGCAGTGGCTCACACCTGTAATCCCAGCACTTTGGAGGCCAAGGTGGGTGGATCATGAGGTCAGGAGTTTAAGACCATCCTGACCAGCATGGTGAAACCCCATCTCTACTAAAAATATGAAAATTAGCTGGGCATGGTGGCACATGCCTGTAATCCCAGCTACTCTGGAGGCTGAGGCAGGAAAATTGCTTGTACCTAGGAAGGGGAAGTTGCAGTGAGCCGAGATCATGCTCTTGCACGTCAGCCTAGGTGACAGAGCAAGACTCTGTCTAAAATAAATAAATACATAAATAAAAACTCTCATTCGTGTCACAGTGGTTCATTTCTGTAACCCCAGCACTTTGGGAGGCTGAGGTAGGAGAATCACTTGAGCCCAGATGTTCAAGACCAGCCTGAGCAATACAGTGAGAACCTGTCTTTATGAAAAATAAAAAATTAGTCAGGCGTGGTTCTGTGCACCTGTGGTCCCAGCTACTCAGGAGGTTGAAATGGAAGGCTCACTTGAACTCAGGAGGCTGAAGCTGCAGTGATCATATCACTGTACTCTGGGCTGGACAACAGAGGAAGACCCTGTCTCAAAAATAAAATAAATAAAATATTTCTTAAATTATGAAACTATTATCACGTTACCAAAACTTTAGGGAAATAGAAAATAGAAAACATATCCCCTGAGTATAACACAATGATGATCATTTTGGTTTATTCCCTTGCAGTATTTTCACAGGCACGTTATCACAGGCATTTTTTTGTTAAGATATTTCACATGCCATAAAATCCACTCCTTTAGAGTGTACAATTTAGTGGATTTTAGTATATTCACAAAGATGTGTAAGCATCACTGTTTCATTCCAAAATGTTTTCATCCCCCACCCCAGAAAAAAATGATGGCAACCCATTAGCAGTTACTGTTCATCCCTGCCCCCCAGCCCAAATCTCCTTTCTGTCTCCACTTGTCATTGGCATGTTTTAAACCCAGCTGAATTGTAGAAGCCTTCTTTGTTTCATTTAACTGTCTGTCAGAAACACGCTTTCCATAAGTGAATAGTCTTCAAATTTTTGTATAGAAAAATCACTTCTAAAATGTTTGCAGAGGGCAAAAAATAAAATGAAGAAAAACAGAAAGTAAAAGGATCATTCAGGATATCAATTAAAAGATGAAAATATACCTAATTTATTAGCAAGTATGCAACACAGGTCAAGAAGTGAATAGGGAATCTTTGATTCCTTTACTTGATTAATAAACTGGCTTTCACTTTAAAAAAAAAAAAAAAAAGAAGAAGAAGAAGTAAATAGGGCCAGGTGTGGTGGCTTACGTCTGTAATCCTAGTATTTTGGGAAGCCAATGCAGGTGGATCACCTGAGGGAGTTTGAGACCAGCCTGGCTAACATGGTGAAACCCCATCTCTACTAAATATACAAACATTTGGCTGGGCATGGTGGCAGGCACCTGTAATTCCATCTACTCAGGAAGCTGAGGCAGGAGAATCTCTTGAACTGGGGAGGTGGAAGTTGCAGTGAGCTGAAATTGCGCCATTGCACTCCAGCCTGGGCAAAAAGAGCAAAACTCTATATCAAAAAAAAAAAAAAAAAAAGAAGAAGAAGAAGAAGAAGTGAATAGGCACTTGGTCTGATTATTGAAGAGAAGAACATTTTCTTGGGTTTGATGCTTTGTTTTACTATTGTGCTAGCTTCAACAAAATTTTTCAACCAAAGCAGTACATGTACATATTTACAAAAAAGTCGATAATGCTGAAAAGCTTATTGTAAAAAGTAAGAAGCTTTGCTGCTCCATCCCACCTCCCAACCCACCCCTTTGCCTTCCACTCAAACCCTAGATCAAGTCTGACTTTTTTTTTTTTTTTTTTTTTTTTTTTTTATAAAGACAGGGTTTCACCATGTTGGTCAGGCTGGTCTTAAACTCCCGACCTCAGGTGATCCGCCTGCCTTGGCCTCCAAAGTGCTTGGATTACAGGCATGAGCCACCACACCCGGCCAAGTCTGACTTTTTAACGGCCACAGTTTTAAAAATTCTTCTGGGTGGTTACTTCCCTGTCTCTAAATAATACAGTCATATCACCACTTCTTTATTTATCAGACAGACAGGCTTTATCTGTGGACTTCCTTCCTATTCTGATAGATGAGAACTTAGTTCACTTACACCTTCCTCCCTCCTAATATGGATGTTCTCATTATTTTTAGTTCCTTTATTGTAATTTTAGGCAACTTACTTAAGTTCCTCTTTAGTAATTTTCTTAATATATGAATCTTTATTTCCTGTTCTGCTAACTGTAACTTGTATCTCTCATGTCCCCACTTTGTGTGTGTCCTCTTCCCTTCTACTTCCAAAATTATCTCTGCATGTTGTTTTCTATAAGGTTTCAATAAAATAAGTGAAAAAATTCAAATGACCAGCACAATGGAATATGAAATTTTAACAATGACATTTGAAAAACTGTGAAGTTGTTCATGCACATAAGCAAGAAACTCATATAGGAACACACATCCATCCATAACTCAGCTTTTTCAAATCTTAACATTATCACATATTTGCTTCCCTTTAAAAAGAGAAAGCATTGTCAGTCCACTGAGGGCCCATGTACTATTGACTGATGATATTTCTCTTCTACCTCAATTTGTTTATCACTATATCAAAATCACTCTTACTAACTCAGCATTTACCATTCTACCACATGATTTTATACTTTTGACACATACTTTGGCATCCATAAATATTATATATCAGGCTGGGCATGATGGCTCACCCCGTAATCCTAGCATTTTGGCTGGATTACAAATCTAGCTGAGGCGGTGGAGAGCTTGCACCCATGAGTTCTAGACCAGTCTGGGCAACATGGTGAGACCCTGTCTCTACTAGGAATACAAAAATTAGCCAGGCATGGTGGTGCCTGCCTGTAATCCCAGCTACTTGGGATGCTGAGGCAGGAGAATCACTTGAACTTGGGAAGTGGAGGTTGTGGTGAGCCAAGATCATGCCACTGTACTCCAGCCTGGGTGACAAAGGGACACTCAGTCTCAAAAAAAAAAAAGCATAGTATACAATTTTGTATGTCACACTTAAATTTTAATATTTTTATTGATACAATTTCATTCATTACACTCACCATTCTGAATATCGTTTGATATTGTGCCTATCATCCTAGTTGCTTACTATTATAAATGATGCTGCTATAAGTACATTGGGTATTCTTAGCATAAATGGGGAAAGGGAATGCTAAGAAAAATTAGCAAATAAAATTTTTAAAAGAAAACAAAATAAATGTGAGAGATGTAGAAGTTACCTTGGGCTGGGTGCAGTGGCTCATGCCTGTAATCCCACCACTTTGGGAGGCTGAGGCAAGTGGATCACAAGGTCAGGAGTTCGAGACCAGCCTGGCCAAGATGGTAAAATCCCGTCTCTACTAAAAATACAAAAATTAGCCAGGCTCGGTGGTGGGTGCCTGTAATCCCAGCTACTAGGGAGGCTGAGGCAGGAGAATCACTTGAACCTAGGAGGTAGGGGTTGCAGTGAGCCAAGATCACACCACTGCATTCTAGCCTGGGCGACAGAGCAAGACTCCGTCTCAAAAAAAGAAAAAAAAAAAAAAAGAAATTACCTTTGGATTTAATGGAATTGGGTCCTGTTTCTTATACACTAATTACGTTTTAGCCTCACCTAGTAGCTACAATGTTCTGCTCACAGAATGAAAAAAAAGTTTGGAGATATTTATAAATTAGAAAAAGCATAGATGTTAATAAAAATACTCATGCACCTACAATTAATCAGTGTTCATCACATTTATTTATTATTTTTTAGACACAGGGTCTCACTCTGTCACCCAGGCTGGAGTGTGGTGGTGTGATCATGGCTCACTGCAGCCTTGAACTCCTGGGCTCTGGCAATCCTCCCGCCTGAGCCTTCTGAGGAGCTGAGACTATAGATATGGGCCACCACATCTGGCTAATTTTTAAAATTTTTAATAGAGATGAAGTCTTGCTATGTTGCCCAAGCTGGTCTTGAAATCCTGGGCTCAAGCGATCCTCCTGCCTTGGCCTCCCAAAGTGCTGGGAATACAGGCATGAGTCATGGTGCCCAGACAGACATTTTTTAAAAACAAAGGAATACTGAAACGTTGAAGTCTTCTTTGTACCCCTCTGTGATAACATGAATAGACTGTTAATGACACCAAGGAACTCCAAAGTAGTTCACATAAATGGTGATAAAGGAATGAGGGGTGGGTATGGTCTATGCAAAAAAACTTTACTCTTTAATGGGTTGCTGTTTCTAACATAATTGCAATAGTACCCTACATTGCTATAATGCATTATAGTTTTCAAAGTGCTTTTGTGACCTCCATAAGAGAGGGGATGTGAGGTAAGCTTCAACCACGGCTGCCTCACTACCCAAGAGTGGATCCACAATGATGAATAGGTGAATTTCTGCCTCCTAGTTTTAGCAGCTAGGGAGGAACACTTACTGGAACAGCACAGAAAATAGAGTCTTTGGCCCAGTTGGGGAATGTTTATCAGGTTGCTACTTCAAGCTTTCTTCCTGTTAAATGTGAGAGGAATAAATCCCTGTTCCTTGGATCAGTGTGACTCTGAAACAGCTGGAGGAGAGATAGCTTTAGGCAGGTGGAAACAGAGCTCCAGCATATATACTATTATGAGAAAAGACTCCTAAGTGCTGACAAGAGAGCAATGCGGGGCATGGAGCATCTCCTTCAAATAAAGCAGCAAGCACTTTCCAAAGTGCGAGCCTATTTGGAAGTCACTGAATCAAATGGAGCTTTGAAAATAGGAACAGGGGCTACCTATAATACCATAATACTGGGCCTGCTCAGCTCTCACTTTTCCAGGGATCTGGGTGCACATTGCTTGGTCCCAGACTGGTTGATGCTGGCAAACTATAAGATAAAAGAAAGATATTTTTGGAATTAATGTCAAAGGAATGTGTGTGTGTGTGTGTATGCATATATATACATATATATAAAATAATAACTGTACAGTAAGCTGAGCCCAGTTTCCAGGGGAAATCATCAATTATATCTACAATTTATAACAGAAGAAGCATGGCTTCAAGTCCTTGAACATTTAAGCTAGAGAAGCAAGAGCAATAGTCCCAAAAGAAAGCCCAATATTTCTAATATATATATATACCCCAGCACACCTATGCATATATATGTACACATACATTCACACACATACATACACATATGTATACATATGTATACACACACTTGTTAAATAAACATTTTTGTATAAATCAAAAAGATCACCCAGGCGCGGTGGCTCACGCCTGTAATCCCAACACTTTGAGAGGCTGAGGCAGGCAAACTGCTTGATCTCAGTTCAAGACCAGCCTGGGAAACATGACAAAACCCCATCTCTACAAAAAATACAAAAAAATTGGCCGGGCATGGTGGTATGTGCCTGTAGTCCCAGCTATTTGGGAGGCTGAGATGGGAGGATTGCTTGAGCCCAAGAGGCAGAAGTTGCAGTGAGGCGAGATCATGCCACTGTACTCCAGCCTGGGTGACAGAATCAGACCCTGTCTCAAAAGAAAATAGAAAAATAAGGACAAACCCGAGTTGTCAATAAACTCCATAATTTATTTCATTTTCTCATAATAACTGCTGGCTAGCCCCAATATGAAGACCCTAATAAGCATTTGTATTCCCCCTTGCGTGACACCTCCTCTTTACCCTCAGCTAGAACTGACCATTCCTCCTCTGATAACCACAGAGGATTTTCAACTTTGCTCATTTTTTAGCATGAACCACCATCAAAATGTGTCACATTATTTCATTTGTCCTTTCCCACTAGGCTTTGAAGTCTTTTGTTTGTTTGTTTGTTTGTTTGAGATGGAGTTTCACTCCTGTTGCCCAGGCTGGAGTGCAATGGCGCGATCTTGGCTCACTGCAACCTCTGCCTCCCAGGTTCAAGCATTTCTCCTGCCTCAGCCTCCTGAGTAGCTGGGATTACAGGCGTGCACCACCACACCCAGCTAAGTTTTGTATTTTTCATAGAGACAGGGTTTCACCATGTTGTTCAGGCTGGTTTCGAACTTTGGACCTCGTGATCCACCCACCTCAGCCTCCCAAAGTGCTGGGATTACAGGCGTAAGCCACCACGCCCAGCCTTTGGCTTTGAAGTCTTTAGGATAAGAAGCATGTTCTTACCTTCCCATCTCTGGCACCTGATGTGGTATTTGGCCAATGTCAATCCTTACTAAGTCAGCACATCCACTGCCAGTCACAAAGAGATGGGTTGTGCTGCTGAAGCAGCTTCTTCCTACCTTCTCATGCAGCCCTTGCAGCTTTGTTCTCTTCTTTAGGCAATCAACAGCTATTGTATTAAGTTCACAGGGGCTTTCTTATATTTTCTCTCATGGGGGAATAACAGCCATCCCTCTTCCTCCAAGGCTAAGATACAAATTTTTCCATAGTGCTGTTAAAAAACAAAGAAAAAAGACGATTAGGGACCTAAGATTGAGACTGAATGGAAAAGTTTTACTGTCACGTGGGGAACTTGGCACAGACAGAGGTAACGATCTAGGAGAGCCTCAGGGATGAGATTTAAAAGAGAAAGGGGGTAGGCCCTTTAAAGCAGAAACACTAAAACTGTCTCTGTCCCACATTATGATAGTAAACTTCTGTGTGATGTTGGTTGGCTGGCGAGGTCTGACTTTGTAGTTACATAATTCTAGGGCTCATTGGGCTGGTCACTGTGCACTGTTGGGGCCATCTTGGGATTACGGTATGCAGGTGCGTTGCAACCTGCCCAGATGGGGACTATGTCATCCACCTGAGTGTCAGCAGGTGCTCCAGTTTCAGCAGGCTTGATGCGCTGGTCAGAGTTTAATGAGGCATACACTTACTCAAGAAATTCACTTCTCTATTTCTTTCTTTTTTTTTTTCTGTCCGGGCTGGAGTGCAGTGGCACGATCTCGGCTCACTGCAACCTCCTTCTCCTGGGTTCAAGGAATTCTCCTGCCTTAGCCTCCAAGTAGTTGGGACTACAGGCATGTGCCACTACACTTGGCTAATTTTTATGTTTTTAGCAGAGACGGGGTTTCACCATGTTCCCTAGGCTGGTCTCGAACTCTTGACCTCAGGTTATCCATCCACCTCAGCCTCCCAAAGTGCGAGGATTACAGGCATCAGCCACTGCACCAGGCCTCACTTCTCTATTTCTATTGAGATCATATCCTACCACTGTCTCCTAAGAGGTGGGTGACTCCTCTCTTTGGTGGTGCTCCTTCTATGAGACAAGGCAGAGGAATGAAACTCCTTCAATACCTACTATATGGCAGGAACTCTATTGCACTCAGAAACTTACAATATTAAGTGGATGTTACCATTTGCAGAGGATACCACAGAGCTATTAAATGGTAAATTTAGGGTTCAAAGCCAAGTCTAGTCTGGTTTTCAAACTTTGAGTGATAGCCCTGGATGTCCTTCAACAGCCTCAATAGGCCATAGTGGCTCTCCCACTACCAATGAATGACCTGGGCAGCTGGCTATTATGACATAGGAGGCCAGATATGTATCCCAACACAGACTTCTAGGTCTTACAAGTCCTGGTTAGTTCACTAAGTGAAGGACTAACAATTTTCCAGAGTCAAGAGAACTGCCTAGTAGCATAAAAGGCTCTCTAGCAAGGAGGAAAGAGAAAGGAAACAATAAAGAGAAAACAGTGAAAGGTTGAAGTATTGAGGTTACAAGAAACTAATTAACCATGTTAACCTTATATTGGTTTTGACAGTGGAAAAAGCAGTATGTAAAAACACATGGTATGGACAATGCCTTTTATGCTAGACTGTACTGAAATTCAAATGAGGTAATGCATCTGAAAGTGCATTACTTTTTTTTTAAGACGAAGTCTCACTCTGTTGCTCAGGCTGGAGTGCAATGGCACTATCTCAGCTCACTGCAATCTCTGCCACCAGGGTTCAAGCGATTCACCTGTCTCAGCTTCCCCAGTAGCTGGGATTACAGGTGCCTACCACCACGGCTGGCTAAGTTTTTTTTTTTTTTTTTTTTTTTGTATTTTTAGTAGAGACGGGGTTTCACCATGTTAGCCAGGCCGGTCTCAAACTCCTGACCTCAGGTGATCCACCTGCCTCGGCCTCTTAAAATGCTAGGATTACAGGCACGAGCATTGCACCCGGCCAAGTGAATTACTTAAAAAAAAAAAAAAAATTGGCCGGGCGCGGTGGCTCACGCCTGTAATCCCAGCACTTTGGGAGGCCGAGGCGGGTGGATCACGAGGTCAAGAGATCGAGACCATCCTGGTCAACATGGTGAAACCCCGTCTCTACTAAAAATACAAAAATTAGCTGGGCATGGTGGCACGTGCCTGTAGTCCCAGCTACTCGGGAGGCTGAGGCAGGAGA
>PVKV010032442.1:7560-19953 GCA_004027835.1 Alouatta palliata
GTGAAACCCCGTCTCTACTAAAAATACAAAAATTAGCTGGGCATGGTGGCATGTGCCTGTAGTCCCAGCTGCTCGGGAGGCTGAGGCAGGAGAATTGCTTGAACCCAGGAGGCGGAGGTTGCGGTGAGCCGAGGTCGTGCCATTGCACTCCAGCCTGGGTAACAAGAGCTAAACTCCGTCTCAAAAAAAAAAAAAAAAAGAAACAAGCCAGACATAGAAAAACAAATATTGTATGATCAGTCTTACTCATGCAGAATCTTAAAAAGTTTATCTCATAAAAGTAGAGGCTTGCATGCCTCATGGTTGCAGGCCTGGCATCGACATGCAGAGCGACAACAGCAAGTTTACAGACCTGCAGGTCCCTCAGGAATGCTCTGCCAGCAACCACATCCTCGGTCTAAGGACCACGTATCAATCCAGGTGATTGTGGCTGAAGATGACAAGGTCACTGGCAGATGGCAACTTTGAAACCTAGACTTCTTAAGCAAATTAATGCAGGAACAGAAAACCAAATACCAAATAATCCATGTTCTCATTTGTAAGTGGGAGCTAAACAACAGGTACATGTGGATTTAAAGATGGCAACAACAGAAACTGGGGACTACTAGAGCAGGGAAGGAGAGAGGGGGACAGGGTGGGTGACAGGATCATTTGTGCCAAACCTAAGCATCACACAATATATCCAGGTAACAAATCTACACATGTGCCCCCTGAATCTAAAATAAAAGTTGAAAAAACAAAAATTTAAATTAATTTAAAAAAAAAAAACAAAAAACAGCCGAGCATGGTGGCTCACAGCTGTAATCTCAGCACTTTGGGAAGTTTGAACCCAGGAGGCAGAAGCTGTAGTGAGCTGAGATCGCACCACTGCACTACAGACTGGGCAACAGAAAGAAATTCTGTCTCAAAACAACAACCACCTATGCCATCTGCCTAGGGCCATTCACAGGATGGTAAATCAAATGACTCCATTCTCTGACTGACAAGGCTGACAGCATCCTCTCAAAGAGCTTCTGACTGCAGAGAATCATGGATGTGGAATATCTGTCATAAATAAATAGGAAATACCCTTCCTCCCAAAAAAGCAGAGAGTAAAATAGTGATTACCAGAGGCCAGGGAGGTGAGGATAGTAGTAAAGGGGAGGGCAGGGAGTGGGGTGGGGAGAAGCAGGTGAATTATTAAAATTACCATCAGATATAGGAGGAATAAGTTCTACTGTATAGTAAGGTGACTACAGTTAATAATATATTCTGTATTTCAAAATTAACAAGAGCTCAGAAGTTTGATATCAGCCTGGGTAATGTGGCAAAACCCCATCTCTACTAAAAATACAAAAATAGCTGAGCATGGTGGTATACATCTGTAGTCCCAGCTACTTTGGGAGGCTGAGGAGGGAGGATGGCTTGAGCCCAGGAGGAAAAGGTTGCAGTGAGCCATGATTAAGCCACTGCACTCCAGTTTGGGCAACAGAGCCAGTCTCAAAAAAAAAAACTTAGCATGGTGTGGTGGTGCATGCCTGTAGTACCAGCTAATCAGGAGGTTCACCTGAGCCCAGGTGGTCAAGGTTGCAGTGAGCTATGATCACACTACTGCATTCCAGCCTGAGCAAGAGACTCATATCTAAAAAAATTGAAAAAAAAAAAAAAGAAGACACAAAGGTTCACAAATATTGTGTAATGGCATTCATATGAGGTGTCCAGAAAGGGAAAATCCAGAGACTGAAAGCAGACTGGCAGTTGCCAGGTCTGGGGAAGAGAAACTGTAATTGGCAAGGGTCTCCTTCAAGTGATGGAAAAGTTTCAGAACCAGATGTGGTGATTGCACAGCACTGAGTACTAAATGCCACTGAACTGATCACTTTAAAATGGTTAATTTCATGCTATGTGAATTTCACCTAAGTTGTTTTTAAAATTAAATAGCAAGAAAAAAATTGGCAGCAGAGAGGCACTCCAGAGGAAAGGGCCAGAGAGATGGGTATCAACAACTTAAATCAGAGAGGTAGTGAGTGAGGCAATGAACAACTAGATAGAAGATCACAATGAATAGTAAATGAAAAATAAAATGCAGCTTTATTACTAAATAATGTAAAATTTTTAAAATCATGCCTGAATAGAGCTGATAGTTTTTTTTCCAATATTATTATATTTTCCATAGACTTAAGAATATGATAAATCTGTATTTAGGCACATAAAGATTTTTCTAAGGTCTACTATGGAGCAAAACTTCAGTCTCTCAAAGGTCAAAGGCATTTTAATACTTTCTTAGGGTCAGTTTTCTTCCCCGGGAACATCTTTAATATACACGTGTGTGTGTGTGTGTACACATATATATGTACACATTTCATCAAGAACTTCCTATACTTTATTTAAACCCATTTATTTTATTATTTTTTTATTTTTCCCTAAGTTATTGGGGTACAGGTCGTATCTGGTTACATGAGTACGTTCTTTAGTAGCGATTTGTGAGATTTTGGTGCACCCATCACCCAAGCAGTATACACTACACCATATTTGTAGTCTTTATCCGTCACCCACCTCCCACTCGTCCCCACAAGTCCCCAAAGTCCACTGTATCATTCTTATGCCTTTGCGTTCTCATAGCTTAGCTTTCACATATCAGTGAGAACATACGATGTTTGGTTTTCCATTCCTGAGTTACTCAGAATAATAGTCGCCAATCTCATCCAGGTCACTGCAAATGCTGTTAATTCATTCCTTTTTATGGCTGAGCAGTATTCCATCGTTCACACACACACACACACAAGACAGTTTATCCAATCATTGATGGACATTTGGGTTGGTTCCATGATTTTGGACTTGTGAATTGTGCCGCTATAAACATGTGTGTGCAAGTTTATCTTTTTCAAATAATGACTTCTTTTTCTCTGGGTAGATACCCAGTAGTGAGACTGCTGGATCAAATGGTAGTTCTACTTTCAGTTCTTTAAGGAATCTCCACACTGTTTTCCATAGTGGCTGTACAAGTTTACATTCCTACCAGCAGCGTGAAACTGTTCCCTGATCACCACATCCACGCCAACATCTACTGTTTTTGATTTTTTTATTACAGCCATTCTTACAGAGTAAGGTGGTATGGCATTGTGGTTTTGATTTGCATTTCCCTGATCATTAGTGATGCTGAGCATTTTTCAGATGTTTTTGGCCATTTGTATATCTTCTTTTAAGAACTGTCTATTCATGTCCTTAGCCCACTTTTTGATGGGATTGTTTTTTCTTTACTGATTTGAGCTGGTTGTAGATTCCGGATATTAGTCCTTTGTCAGATGTATAGACTGTGAAGAGTTTCTCCCACTCTGTGGGTTGGTTGTCTGTTTATTCTGCTGACCGTTCCTTTTGCTATGCAAAAGCTCTTAATTTAATTAGGTCCCAGCTATTTGTTTCAATTTCCTTTCCTTTTGGGTTCTTGATCCTGAAATCCTTGCCTAAACCAATGTCTAGAAGGGTTTTTCCCAATGTATCTTCTAGAATTTTTTTTTTTAACAAAGTTTTGCTTGTTGCCCAGGCTGGAGTGCAATGTCACAATCTTGGCTCATCGCAACCTCCACCTCCTGGATTCAAGTGATTCTCCTGCCTCAGCCTCCCAAGTAGCTGGGATTATAGGCATGCGCCACCACACCTGGCTTATTTTGTATTTTTAGTAGAGACAGAGTTTCTCCATGTTGGTCAGACTAGTCTCAACTCCTGGCCTCAGGTGATCCACCTGCCTAGGCCTCGCAAAGTGCTGGGATCACAGGCCTGGGCCACTGCGCCTGGCCATCTTTAGAATTTTTATAGTTTCAGGTCATTAAGTCCTTAATCTATCTTGTATAATGTGAGAGATGAGAATCCAGTTTCATTCTCCTACATGTTGCTAGCCAATTATCCCAGGACCATTGTTGAAAAGGGTATCTTTTCCTCATTTTATGTTTTTTGTTTTGTCAAAGATCTGTTGGCTGTATTTTGGTTTATTTCTGGGTTCTCTATTCTGTCCCATTGGTCTATGTGCCTTTTTTATACCAGTATCATGCTGTTTTGGTGACTATGGCCTTGTAGTACAGTTTGAAATTAGGTAATGTGATGGCTCCAGATTTGTTCTTTTTGCTTAGTCTTGCTTTGGCTATGCAAGCTCTTTTTTTGTTCCGTATGATTTTTAGAATTTCTTCTAATTCTATGAAGAATGATGGTGGTATTTTGATGGGGATTGCATGGAATTTATAGATTGCTTTTGGCAGTATGGTCATTTTCACAATACTGATTCTACCCATCCATGAGTATGGGATGTGTTTCCATTTGTTTGTGTCATCTATGATTTCTTTTAGCAGTGTTTTCTAGTTTTCCTTGTAGAGGTCTTTTGACTACTTAATTAGGTATATTCCTAAGCAGTTTAATTTTTTTGCAGCTACTGTAACAGGGATTGAGTTCTTGATTTGATTCTCTGCTTGCTCACTGTTGGTGTATAGAAGAGCCACTGATTTGTATATATTAATCTTGTATCCAGAAACTTTGCTGAATTCTTTTATCAGTTCTAGGAGCTTTCTGGAGGTGTCTTTAGGGGTTTCAAGGTAAACAATCATACTGTCAGCAAACAGTGACAGTCTGACTTCCTCTTTACTAATTTGGATGCTCTTTTTCTTGTCTGATTGCTCTGGCTAGGACTTCCAGTACTGTGTGGAAGAGGATAGGTGAGAGTAGGCATCCTTGTCTTGTTCTAGTCCTCAGAGGGAATGCTTTCAACTTTTCCCTATTTAGTATTATGTTGGCTGTGGGTTTGTCATAGATGGCTGGGTTGTTTTGTTTTGCTTTGTTTTTTGAGACAGAGTCTTGCTGTCACCCAGGCTGGAGCGCAATGGCACCATCTCGGCTCACTGCAACTTCCGCCTCCTGGTGAAGTTCAAGCGATTCTCCTGTTTCAGCCTCCAGAGTATCTGGGATTACAGGCACCTGCCACCACACCCAGCTAATTTTTGTGTTTTTAGTAGAGACAGGGTTTCTCCATGTTGGCCAGGCTAGTCTCAAACTCCTGACCTCAGGTATCCACCTCAGCCTCCCAAAATGCCGGGATTATAGGTGTGAGCCACCACGCCTGGCCCAGAAATGGCTTTTATTACATTGAGGTGTGATCTTTGTATGCCAATTTTGCTGAGAGTTTTAATCATAAAGGGATGCTGGATTTTTGTCAAATGCTTTTTCTGCATCTATTGAGATAATCATGTGATTTTTGTTTTTGGTTCTGTTTATGTGGTGTATCATATTTATTGACTTGCATATGTTAAAGCATCCCTGCACCCTGGTATGAAACCCACTTGATCATGGTAGATTGTCTTTTTGATATGTTGTTGGATTCAGTTAGCTAGTATTCTGTTAAGGATTTTAGCATCTATGTTCATCAAGAATATCAGTCATCAAGGATATCAAGGCTACCAGCTAATTTTGTATTTTCAGTAGAGATGAGGTTTCTCCATGTTGGTCAGGCTGGTCTCAAATTCCTGACCTCAGGTTATCCACTCGTCTCAGCCTCCCAAAGTGCTGGGATTAGAGGCGTGAGCCACCGTGCCTGGCTTTGTTGGTAATTTTTTAATTACCATTTCAATCTTGATGCTTGTTATTGGTCTGTTTAGGGTGTCTAATTCCTCCTGATTTAAGTTAGAAGGGTTGTATTTGTCCTAAACCCATTTATAATACTCTCCTATAATCTAAATACTCAATTATGGAAAACGATTAAATAATGGAAAATCCAGACTATAACACTGTGATGGCACTCAGAGTGTTTATTAAAAGCATATAATATAGGATTAGACATGAAACTGAATTTTTTTTAATTTTTAAAAAGCATATAATAAATACAAAACAATTATAAGTTTTTTTTTTTTTAATAGAAATAAGGTCTCACTATGTTGGCCAGGCTGGTTTCAAATTCCTTAGCTAAGGCGATCCTCCTGCCTTGGCCTCCCAAAGTGCTAGGATTACAGACAGGAGCCACCACTCCAGGCCAATAATTATAAGTTTTAAAATGTTTTAATAAATTGAATTAAATTACTTTATACAAAAAAATGTGCACAAAACAAGACTGAAAGAAATATTTGCCACTAATATAAAACTATAATTACTGTCAGGGAAAAAACTGTATAAGCAATCATAAAATTCCACTAAAATCTATATGCTTCTATTAAAGGGAACATATCAATCAAAAATAACAAAACATATTCTTTTTCTTTTTTAGTTGGCAGTATGGATTGGAACACATATTCTTTTTTTTTTTTTTTTTTTTTTAGACAGAGTCTCACTCCGTCACCAGGCGCCAGGCTGGAGTGCAGTGGCGCGATCTCGGCTCACTGCAACCTCCGCCGCCCAGGTTCAAGCAATTCTCCTGCCTCAACCTCCCAAGTAGCTGGGACTACAGGCGCGCACCAGCACGCCCAGCTAATTTTTTTGTATTTTTAGTAGAGACGGGGTTTCACCATTTTGACCAGGATGGTCTCGATCTCTTGACCTCGTGATCCGCCCGCCTCGGCCTCCCAAAGTGCTGGGATTACAGGCGTGAGCCACCGCGCCCGGCAGAACACATATTCTTAATTCAAGAACTTTTACACTAATAAAACTTATCCCTGGAAACCAACAACTTATCAGAGATGCTCTATTTTTCCATCTCAGAACCACTGCAGTTCAAATGCTACAGGAAGAAAACCTGGTAACTTTAAATCTCAATTACTGATTACAGACATCAGAAAAAAAGAACAAAGAATAAATCTAAGAATAAAAAGAGAAGAGAAACGCAGGGAGAGAAGGAGGAGCCAGAATGAAAGAAGAGAAGATGGGTTAAAGAATGGGGAGAAATGGGAAAAGGAAAAGTTAAAGAAGGTAGGGATAGGAGACCAGGAAATTTTAAAAACAGTAATAATAAAAAACACCTTGGGAAGGATCAGGCCCTCTGACAAGCGGAGAAGAAAGCCCAAGGGCAACTGTATTAATGTTCTCATTTTTACTTCCTTTCCTTTTGCATATCTGTCAAATTATTACAATACTCTCTAAAAGCAGCTTCCCAAAACAAAGTAGCAACTCAGAATCTCAGTAAGCTATCAAGTCACACTTCTAAAATAATAGCTACACTCAGGAATTTCCCAAGTTACAAATTAATCCAGGAAATTGCCTAATTTACATTAAAAGATGGCTTTGGGAATCATCACATTTCAAGCCTGAGGAAAAAATTAACATACAACTCACAGCAACATTTATGTGTGTAACTGCTACTAACATGTCAATACTAGGTTATACTATATTCATGAGAAAGAAGTTTTCTGTCTTCTCTCTGGGGTCTCAGAGGCATTTTGGAGCCTCAGCTTCCTCATCAATAAAATAAAGGTAGCAGACTGAAACCAGCCAACTCTACACAGACCATAAATCTATAATGAGAGAATAATATGAAGAAAAAATATTAATGTTTCCAAATTAAATATTGAGTATTCAAGATAAATGATGCCAATGTTTCTACTGACAAAATTAAAAGCTAGCAATCATACGTTCATTGTCCCTTTTTTTTTTTTTTTTTGAGACAGATTCTTGCTCTGTTGCCCAGGCTGGAGTGCAGTGGCACGATCTCAGCTCACCACAACCTCCGCCTCCTGAGTTCAAGCTATTCTCCTGCCTCAGCCTCCCAAGTAGCTGGGACTACAGGCGCCCACCACTGTGCCCAGCTAGTTTTTTTATTTTTAGTAGAGACAGGGTTTCACTATGCTGGCCAGGCTGGTCTCGAACTCCTGATCGTGATCCACCTGCCTCAGCCTCCCAAAATCCTGGGATTACAGGCGTGAGCCACCACATCTGGCCTTTTTTTTTCTTACTGATCCATAAAATCCAAGTCTGGAAACTATTTCCCTGTACCACATATAAAGTAACCTCAAATGATTCTTATTATAAAAATTTTTTAAAAGATACTTTTATATACCACCTGACATGCAAAAAGAGCTCCACAAAGGTTGACTAATTATTCAAACCAGCAACAATGTGATTAAAGAAGAAAAATGTTGTTGAATTAAACATAACTTTCAAGGAAAAACATTTTCAAAGCACAATAACTACCAATAGATAAACTAGTATACCTACAGAAAACACGTAAAAAACAATTATTTTTTTTTTTTTAGACAGAGTCTCCCTCTGTCACTCAGGCTGGAGTGTGATGGAGCGACCTCGGCGCACTACAACCTCTGCCTCCCAGGTTCAAGCAATCCTTCTGTCAGCCTCCCTGGTAGCTGGTACTACAGGCATGCACCACCAAGTCTGGCTCATTTTTTCTGTATTTTTAGTAGAGATAGGTTTTTGCCATGTTGGCTAGGCTGGTCTCGAACTCCTGACCTCCAGTGATCCACCCACCTTGGCTTCCAAAGTGCTTAGATTACAGGTGTGAGCCACAGCGCCTGGCCAGAAAACATGTAAATGTTTATTTGAACAGAACAGTATTAGAATCTTTTTTGTGTGAGTTAAGAATGTAACTGTGAATAATGAATTCAGTTTGTGAGACCTTGCTTTCAGTCAGTTTAAGTCTGAGAATTAGCCAGAAGACACTACTTTCAGGATCTATCACTGTCCACAGCTCTGTGTTTGCAAAACTAAGCCTCCCCTTATTACTGTCTGCTGCACATCAGCGTACTTGGCTGAAAATGGAAGGCCAACAAAAGAGGTCACGGTATCCTTCATACTAAGGAACATTTCAATAGCTCCAGTAAGCTTTTCTTTATGCATCAATTTCCATCAATTCAGCTGGAATAAAATACTGGTTCAGATTTTTCCTAAGCACCCCTGTTTTATGGCAAACTAAAGAAAATCTGAGTCACTAGCCTGTAGAAACAAGAGTTAATGGGTCCTGACATTGTGGAAAAGAGGGAAGTATGTTTATGTGGATATGGAAACAAATATGGATAAGATATTTTTATAATGGTGGTTCTTTTTTGGTGGTGGGATCACAAATTTAACCTTTTGGTGTTTCCTTCTGTGCTATTTGTTTTCCATATTGAGCACATATGAATACATTCATCTACGAGCAACACACACATACTCTGTAATTGGGGGAAAACAATTGGTAAGCGACAAGTACCTACAAGAGGGCTAAAAAGAAACACAATAATATGTAATTTAACAGAGCACTGGAAAAAACACAAACAAAAAAATAACAGGTAACTAATAAAAGATAACAACTTCAGAGAGAGAAAAAAGAACAAAGAATAAATCAGTGGTTTCTAGACCAGTAAGCATACAAATGAGCCTAGGTTACAGACTTTATGAAGGTGTAACAGGTGTTTTACTTTATCAGCAATAAACAGTGCAATCCTTGATGAAGAGCTAACAATTATGAACTGCCCCAAATAACATAGCATTACCACTAATAAGGCAAAAATTATAGGAAACAAAAACTAGGCAGAAATAGATAATGAATCTAATTTAGATCTACTCTAGATTTAAATTTATATTGCTAGATCAAAAGCATCTTGAAAGCAGAATACACCTTTTCAAATACTAAAAGAACATGTTACAAAATTTGTGTAATATTAGGACACAAAGAAAATCATAATAAATTTCCAAAATTACAAGCAGCTGAGTCAGGCCAGGCGTGGTGCCTCATGCCTGCAATGGCAACACTTTGGGAGGCTGAGGCAGGCAGATCACTTGAGGTCAGTAGTTTGAGAACAGCCTGGCAAACATGGTGAAACTCCATCTCTACTAAAAATACAAAAAATATTAGCCGGGCGTCATGGCATGTGCCTGTAATCCCAGCTACACGGGAGGCTGAGGCAGGACAATCACTTGAACCTATGAAACGGAGGTTGCAGTGAGCCGAGATCAGGCCACTGCACTCCAGCCTAAGCAACAGAGTGAGACTCCATCTCAAAAAATAAAATAAGTAGCTGAGTCAATAACCAGAGCAATCTCGGCTCACTGCAACCTCCACCTCCCAGGCTCAAGCAATTCTCCCACCTCAGCCTCCTCAGTACCTGGGATTACAAGTGCCTGCCACCATGCCCAGATAATTTTTGTATTTTTAGTAGAGACAGGGTATCATCATGGTGGCCAGGCTGGTCTCGAAGTCCTGACCTCAGGCGATCAACCTGCCTCAACCTCCCAAAGTTCGGGTATTACAGGCATGAGCCACTGTGCACGGCCTCCATTGGGATTTTAATGGATCCAAAACATAGAAAATGTGTCTAAATTTGTAATTACAAAATAATATTGGTGCCAAAAAACTTCAGAAGAATCTCATATATAAACACATATATGAAACTCCTCAATAAAAAAGTATCAACCAAAATTACTAGTACATTATAGGAACAAACCATGTCTCAGTGAGATTTGTTTCACAAATAAAGTCCAACACCAACACCAACATCAACATTAAGAATTCTGTTGATATAATTCAGCATGCATTAAACGCTCAAAAAAGAAAAATCATATGGTTATCTCCTTTACATGAGTTTTAAAAGACAAAAAAAAACCTGTATCTTTCATCTTATACCAAATATCAGAGCATGCTGACTAGTGGGGAAACTACAGGAGTACTCCCACAAAGGACAGCAATGAGACAAAGAGTCCATTATTATCACAATTGCTTAGCATTGTTATTTCATATTAGATGGGAGAAATAAAAAGCATAAAAAAAGAAACTTTCCCAGGAAAATCCAAAAATTGACAAGAGAATACTATAAAGTATTTCTGGATACAAAATTAACATTCTGAAACAAATTAATACCCTGAAGTAGCTTTCATATATTCATGGCCAGATAATAAATACAATGTGCTGAAACAAGAGGACTGCTTAAGCCCAGGAGTTCAAGGCCAGCCTGGGCAACATTGCAAGTAGAAAGAAAAAGACAGACAGACAGACAGACAAAGTGAGGGGAGAAGGAGAGGGAGAGAGGGAGAGGGGGAGAGGGGGAGAGGGGGAGAGGGAGAGAGAGAGAGGGAAAGGGAAAGGGAGAGGGAGAGGGAGAGGGAGAGGGAGAGGAGAGAGAAAACAGAAATATAAGGGAAACATACAACATACCAATATACCACAGCAGTTAAGAACTGGGAATAAACTTAAGACCTAAAGGGAGAAAACTAAGCTATACCGACACAAAAGAAAACTTATTTATTTCTGAGGAGAAATTCATGAAAGAATTAAAAAAAGAAAACTTATTTAGAAAAACATACAATACTCCTGAGTGGGACATTCAACATTATTAAGATCAATTCTAAGTTGCTATACAAATTTGGCATGACCCAAATAAAAACTGAAATACTATGTTTTTTGTTTTTTGTTTTTTACCAGACAAGCTGATTCTAAAGTTCATGTAGACATAACAATTAAGCGGCCAGGCACGGTGGTTCATGCCTGTAACCCCTGCACTTTGGGAGGCCAAGGTGGGAGGCTGTGGGCACACAACACCATGTTCAGCTGATTTTTTGTAGCAATGGGATTTTGCCATGTCACTCAGGCTTAGTCTTAATTTTCAAATTTTTACCAAAGTTATTAATGGTAAGCTATATTTAAGGCTGTAAGCAAAGCAACCAGCTCTACAGTCAAACTGCCCTGAGCGCTCCTCATCTTGTCTGACCTCAGAAGCAGGGTTGAGCCTGGTTAGTACTTGGAAGAGAGAAACACAACTAATGACTGAATGCAAAGCTCATTTCACATAGTTCAATAAAAACACATTACGGTTGAAAAGCAACTCCCTAAAAATTAAAAAGTGACAAATAAGTACATACAGAGATAAAGCAGTATTGTAAAAGTAAATTATTGACCCAATCTGATTTATTAAGAACTGCAGATAGGCCGGGCATGGTGGCTCATGCCGATAATCCCAGCATTTTGGGAGGCCAGGTGGATTACGAGGTCAAGAGTTCAAGACCAGGCTGGCCAACATGGTGAAACCCCATCTCTACTAAAGATACAAAAAAATTAGCCAGGTGTAGTGGTGGGCACCTGTAATCCCAGCTACTTGGGTGGCTGAGGCAGGAGAATCTTGGAGGTTGCAGTGAGCTAAGATCACGCCACGGCACTCAAGCCTGGGCAACAGGGTGAGACTCCGTCTCTAAAATATAAAATAAAGAACTGCAGCTAATTCCAAAATGGGTCAAGAAAATCCAGATGAAGATTTTTCTTAGCTCTGGTCTCCTCTTAATCCTCCAAGCATATAGTACAGTGTCAAATCTTTAGCAGGGGTGGCTTTTCTCTTACTTTCTCCCTTCAAACTTTCCTTAATAAATAATTGTGTAACTAACAATTCTACCTAATATGTAATTTGAGAATACAAACAGACAAAACAATACCCTTAAAATGAAAAAGCTAAAACAATAATCTCTTGTAGTTACCAATAAATAGTCTGAAATTATAAGTCCTGTGAGACTACCATAATGGAAGAACAA
>PVKV010032443.1:0-19845 GCA_004027835.1 Alouatta palliata
AATTCTCCTGCCTCAGCCTCCTGAGTAGCTGGGACTACAGGCGCACGCCACCACGCCCAGCTAATTTTTTTTTGTATTTTTAGTAGAGACGGGGTTTCACCACGTTGACCAGGATGGTCTCGATCTCTTGACCTCGTGATCCACCCGCCTCGGCCTCCCAAAGTGCTGGGATTACAGGCTTGAGCCACCGCGCCCGGCCCGATTCTCCACCTTCTAAGAGACCAAAGACCAATGAGCCACCACAGCCACTGGTCCCAGAACCCACCAGTGCTAGGCAGCAGAAAGTGAGGGAGTTCAACTTTGTAAGTTCTCAGCAAAATCCACGACCTTTTCCTTCGTCTCTGGACTCTCAATGTAACTGATGAAAGTTACACCATACTCTGCAGGGGGAAATGCTTTAGCATGTATTACTGCATTATAATCTCATCTTTGTAAAGCTAGAAGCCATTCTAACTGGCGTGAGGTGGTGTCTCAATGTGGTTTTGATTTGCATTTCTCTAATGACCAGTGATGATGAGCATTTTTTCATATGTTTGTTGGCCTCATATATGTCTTCTTTTGAAAAGTGTCTGTTCATATCCTTTGCCCACTTTTGGATGGGTTTGTTTTTTTCTTGTAAATCTGTTTCAGTTCTTTGTAGATTCTGGATATGAGCCCTTTGTCAGATGGGTAGATTGCAAAAATTTTTTCCCATTCTGTTGGTTGCCGATTCACTCTAATGATTGTTTCTTTTGCTGTACAGAAGCTCTGAAGTTTAATTAGATCCCATTTGTCTGTTTTGGCTTTTGTTGCCATAGCTTTTGGTATTTTAGTCATGAAGTCCATGCCTATACCTGTGTCCTGAATGGTTTTGCCTAGGTTTTCTTCTAGGGTTTTTATGGTATTAGGTCTTATGTTTAAGTCTTTAATCCATCTGGAGTTAATTTTAGTGTAAAGTGTCAGGAAGGGGTCCAGTTTCTGCTTTCTGCACATTGCTAGCCAATTTTCCCAACACCATTTATTAAACAGGGAATCCTTTCCCCATTGCTTGTTTTTCTCAGGTTTGTCAAAGGTCAGATGTGTGGTGTTGCTCTGGAAGCCTCTGTTCTGTTCAATTTGTCTATGTCTGTTTTGGTACCAGTACCATGCTGTTTTGATTACTGTTGTCTTGTAGTATAGCTTGAAGTCCAGCAGTGTGATGCTGCCAGCTTTGTTCTTTTTGCTTAAGATTGTCTTGGCTATGCAGGTTCTTATTTGGTTCCATATGAAGTTTAAAGTGTTTTTTTCCAGTTCTGTGAAGAAGGTCATTGGTAGTTTGATGGGGATAGCATTAAATCTATAAATTACTTTGGGCAGTATGGCCATTTTCACAATATTGATTCTTCCTAACCATTGGCATGGAATGTTTTTCCATTTGTTTGTGTCTTCTCTTATTTCCTTAAGCAGTGGTTTGTAGTTCTCCTTGAAGAGGTCCTTTGTCTCCTTTGTTAGTTGTATTCGTAGGTATTTTATTCTCTTTGTAGCAGTTGCGAATGGGAGTTCGCTCTTGATTAGGCTCTCTTTATGTCTGTTATTGGTGTATAGGAATGCTTGCGATTTCTGCAAATTGATTTTGTATCTTGAGACTTCGTTGAAGTTGCTTATCAGCTTAAGGAGAGTTTGGGGTGAGACAATGGGGTCTTCTAAATACACGATGATGTCATCTGCAAATAGAGACAATTTGACTTCCTCCTTTCCTAATTGAATACCCTTTATTTCTTTTTCTTGCCTGATTGCTCTGGCTGAAACTTACAATACTGTATTGAGTAAGAGTGGAGAGAGAGGGCATCATTGTCTAGTGCCATATTTCAAGAGAATTCTTCCAGTTTTTGCCCATTCAGTATGATACTGGCAGTGGGTTTGTCGTAAATAACTTTTATTATTTTGTGATAGGTTGCATCGGTACCTAGTTTTTTGAGAGTTTTTAGTATGATGGGCTGTTGAATTTTGTTGAAGGCCTTCTCTGCATCTATTGAGATAATCAAGTGGTTTTTGTCTTTGGTTCTATTTATGTGGTGAATTATGTTTATGGACTTGCATATGTTGAACCAGCCTTGCATCCCTGGGATGAAGCCTACTTGATTATGATGGATAACCTTTTTGATGTGCTGTTGCAATTGGTTTGCCAGTATTTTATTGAGGATTTTTACATCTGTCTTCATCATGGAGATTGGCCTGAAGTTTTCTTTTTTTGTTGAGTCTCTGCTGGGTTTTGGTCTCAGAAAATGTGTTGGGGAGGATTCCCTCTTTTTGTATTGTTTGGAATAGTTTCAGAATGATTGGTACCAGCTCCTCTTTGTATGCCTGCTAGAATTTGGCTGTGAACCTGGTTGGACCTGGACTTTTTTGGGTTGGTAGGCTGTTAATTGCTGCCTCAACTTCAGCCCTTGTTATTGGTCTATTCATGGTTTCAACTTCTTCCTGGTTTAGTTTTGGTAGGGTGCAAGTGTCCATGAATTTATCCATTTCTTCCAGGTTTACTGGTTTATGTGCGTAGAGTTGTTTGTAGTAATCTCTGATGGTAGTTTGTATTTCTGTGGGATTGCTGGTGATACTCCTTTTATCGTTTTTTATTGGATCTATTTGATTCTTCTCTCTTTTCTTTTTTTTTTATATATATATACTTTTTATTGCATTTTAGGTTTGTGGGTACATGTGAAGAACATGCAAGATTGTTGCATAGGTACACACATGGCAGTGTGATTTGCTGCCTTCCTCCCCATCACCTATATCTGGTATTTCTCCCCATGCTATCCCTCCCCAACTCCCCACCCCCCGCTGTCCCTCCCCTTTTTCTCCCCAACAGACCCCAGTGTGAGATGCTCCCCTCCCTGTGTCCATGTGTTCTCATTGTTCAACACCCACCTATGAGTGAGAATATGCGGTGTTTGATTTTCTGTTCTTGTGTCAGTTTGCTGAGAATGATGGTTTCCAGGTTCATCCATGTCCCTACAAAGGATGCGAACTCATTGTTTTTGATGGCTGCATAATATTCCATGGTGTATATATGCTAGCGGTCTGTCTATTTTGTTGATCTTTTCGAAAAACCAGCTCCTGGGTTTATTGATTTTTTTGAAGTGTTTGTGTGTGTCTATTTCCTTCATTTCTGCTCTGATCTCAGTTATTTCTTGTCTTCTGCTAGCTTTTCAGTTTTTTTGATATTGCTCCTCTGGCTCTTTCAATTTTAACATTAGGGTGTTGAGTTTAGATCTTTCCTTGCTTCTCATGTGGGCATTTATTGCTGTAAATTTCCCTCTAGACACTGCTTTAAATGTGTCCCAGAGATTCTGGTATGTTGTGTCTTCGTTCTCATTGGTTTTGAAGAACATCTTTATTTCTGCCTTAATTTCATTGTTTATCCAGTCAACATTCAAGAGCCAGTTGTTCAGTTTCCATGAAGTTGTGCCGTTTTGAGTTAGTTTCTTAATCCTGAGATCTAATTTGATTGCCTTGTGGTTTGAGAGACTGTTACAATTTCTGTTTTTTTTGCATTTGCTGAGGAGTGATTTACTTCCCATTATGTGGTGAATTTTAGAGTAAGTGTAATGTGGTACTGAGAGGAATGTATATTCTGTGGCTGTGGGGTGGAGACTTCTGTAGATGTCTGTTAGGTCAGCTTGTTCCAGTTCTGCATTCAAGTCCTGTATATCCTTGTTGATTTTCTGTCTCGTTGATCTGTCTGATGTTGACAGTGGAGTGTTAAAGTCTCCCAGTATTATTGTGTGGGAGGGAGTCTAAGTCTCTCTTTAGGTCATTAAGAACTTGCTTTATGTATCTGGGCACTCCTATATTGGGTGCATATATATTTAGGATAGTTAACTCTTCTTGTTATATTGATTCTTTCACCATTATGTAGTATCCTTCTTTGTCTCTTCTGATCTTTGTTGGTTTAACGTCAGTTTTATCAGAGACTAAAATTGTAATCCCTGCTTTCTTTTGCTCTCCATTTGCTTGGTAGATCTTCTTCCATCTCTTTATTTTGAGTCTGTGTGTGTCTTTGCATGTGAGATGGGTCTCCTGAATACAGCACACCAATGGGTTTTGACTTTTTACCCAGTTTACCAGTCTATGTCTTTTGATTGAGGCATTTAGGCCATTTACATTTAACATTAATATTGTTATGTGTGATTTTGATCCTGCCATTTTGTTACTGGTTGTTTGTTTTGCCCATTGGTCGATGCAGTTTCCTCATTGCATCTTTGGACTTTACCTTTGGTTTGTTTTTGCAGTGGCTGGTACTGGATGTTTTTTTCTGTGTTTAGTGCTTCCTTCAGATGCTCTTGTAGGGCAGATCTGGTGGCGATGAAGTCTCTCAGTAATTGCTTGTCTGTAAAGGATTTTATTTCTCCTTCACTTATGAAGCTTAGTTTGGCTGGATATGAGATTCTGGGCTTAAAGTTCTTTAAAGATTTTGAATATTGGCCCCCACACTCTTCTGGCTTGTAGGGTTTCTGCCGAGAGATCTGCTGTGAGTCTCATCGGCTTTCCTTTGTGGGTGGCCCGAACTTTCTGGCTGCCCTTAGCATTTTTTCTTTCATTTCAACCGTGATGAATCTGACGGTTATGTGCCTTAGGGTTGCTCTTCTTGAGAAATATCTTTGTGGTGTTCTCTGAATGGTGGCCTGGCTTGCTAGGTTGGGGAAGTTCTCCTGGATAATATTTTGAAGTGTTTTCCAGCTTGGATTCATTTTCCCCATCCTCTTCAGGTACACTGATCCAGCGTAGATTAGGTCTTTTCACATAATCCCATATTTCTGGAGCCTTTGTTCATTTCTTTTCACTCTTTTTTTTCTTTTCTTACCTTCTCTTTTTATTTCGTTGAGTTGATCTTCGATCTCTGATATCCTTTCTTCTGCTTGATCGATTTCGCTATTGAAACTTGTATATGCTTCATGAAGTTCTCGTGCTGTGTTTTTCAGCTCCATCAAGTCGTTTATGTTCTTTTCTAGACTGGTTATTATTTTTTTGTTTGATTTAATAAAGTTTTGTTTTTCCAAATGTACAGTTGGTTGGACCTTTCATGTGTCTTCACCAGCAGCTGGAGCATCTCCACCCTTGGTATTTCTGATGTAAATTACTTGAGCTCTGTGCTTTGAAACCAGTTTGATAAGTCCTTTGCTAAGGAGCTCCTGAAGGGCTGCCCTGGAAAGGGAGCCTGGAATCTTCAGTCTCTCAGAGACCACAGCTGGGGTTATAAGTTTATAGTTGGAAACTTCCTCACAGAGTTTGTCATAGGTAGCTTTGTCAAACAAGACTAAGTTATTGAGCTTGTCCCGAACTTTGCCTCTGGAGCACTTCTTTTTGGCCTTACCCCCGGATTTGTTCACTTGGTCCTTTGTCTTCCGGGCCAACTTTCTGGCGTCTTTCTTCTTCTTGTCGTCATTAGGCGGCACAGCGGAGCTCGGAGAGCAGCCGCGAACTCTGCAACCATGCTAAGATGTCGGACAAAAAGTAGGCTGGTTATTCTAGTTAGCATTTCATGTAATCTTTTTTCAAGGTTCTTAGTTTCTTTGCATTGGATTAAAACATGTTCTTTTAGCTCAGAGAAGTTTGTTATTACCCATCTTCTGAAGCCTGCTTCTGTCAGTTCGTCAAAATGGTTTTCTGACCTGTTTTGTTGCCATGCTGGTGAGTTGTTGTGATCTCTCTGGGGAGGAGAGGCATTCTGGACTTTGATGTTTTTGTCCTTTTTGCACTGGTTTCTTCCCGTCTTCTGTGAGTGGACGTCCTTTCTGTTATAATTGGGGTTATTTCTCCTGTATGAGGCTTTTTTTTTCTTCTTTTAAATGCCTGTGTCAGTGTGCCAATTGAGACAGTCTGTCCATTGTCTGCCTGTGGAGGCGCAGCTGGGCTGCCTTGGTCCCAGCCAGGCTGCTGTTTATTCTTTGCCTGGTTTCCGTACTGGTGGGGTTAGCCCCACCTTCGCAATGGTGGGCTCTTTCCCTCTGTCGAGCCCTCTGTTCCCAGGTGGAGGATGTGTTAATTGCAAAACTCTCCCAGGAGAGGGACTCTGGTTGCTGGATCTTGTTGAGGAGGGGCCTGTCTGGTCATATCCCCCTCCCCGCTTTCAACCCTCCCGTCTGTGGGACGGGCAGTTCCTTTTTCCAAGCTTTCTTGGTATTAGTCCAAATCTCCGCCCTGGTCAGCGCTAACAAGTCATCCGCCAGCCTGGGCTGTTGCCCAGGTCTGTGACTCTGGATGGTTCTCAGCAAGGTGGCGTTTTCCTGGTCTGTGTGCTGCCGAAGAGTGAATTGCTGTATGTGCTTCAGAGAACCGATGAGATGATGCCCCCCGCCATCCTCCGTGCCTGATACACTTTCCAGGTGGGGCAGTGCACCGCCTTGCCTCAGCTAGATGCTTTTGGGCTGCTTTCGCTCCCTTTTTTGGGGTTAATCCTACTGTTCAACCAGTTCCTTTAAAACAAAACCGGTACCTTGCTCAGAGACACGGATATCGCTCTGGTTCTGTCTCACTCAGTGGTAGCTGCATTCCGGAGAAGCTTCCTTTCAGCCGTCTTCCCCACTTCGCCAGCAAAATCAATGATTTATATTTTGAATAAATAGAACATTAAGCTTGTATACATTTTGAAAATATTATTTTGATATTCTGCTGTGTCATAGTCACCATGATTGCATATATATTGAATTTATAGGTACATTGAATTATAATATTTATGTTCTTTAGCTTTCTAACTTGCAACTGTATATCTGTAAAGTCTTTTTTTTTTTTTTTTAAGAACATCAGACTTTGATTTATTGAGGCATTTGTTTGATGCCAAGTTAAGTGGCCCAGGCTCTGTGTAGGGGGTGAGGTTGAAGCAGGAAGAAAAGTAGTGAGGGACAAGGGTGCCAGGATTAGGTTGGAATACCTCGGGGTGCTCTGAGGCTCCTCAAGATTTCCTGGCTGGCTGTGCTGCTGGCCTGGGCATCTGATGAGCTTGCAAAGGTGACTTTGAAAGGTAGGTCATCCAGGGGCTAGAACAGGGACTTTAGAATCATGCTGTTGGCTTTGAATCCAGATTCCTACACTTGGTAGCTGTAACCTCTCCATGCCTCAGTGACTTGCAGAACTGAGCTCTGTCTGAGCCAGGTCCCATCCAGGCACTGTGGATCCATCCAGAGGGAAACCGCCCCAGGTTGCTCACTGTCCGCTGCCAGCTTTGTGTGATGTCTCAAGGGCTTTCTCATGCAGATCTTGTCTCTTTCAAGGCCTGACAATCTAGGGGAGGAGGTGAAACTCATCTGCCTCTGTCCCTCTAGGCACACCTCATGCCAGGTGCATCTGTAGATACGGGCCATACTCCCAGTCTTCCAAAGTTGGAGAAAGGCTCCAGGCTCAGGTGGGTATGTTAGAGCAGCTGCTGCCCTCTGGACACTAAAAAAAAGAACACTCTGGGCCTGGAGCCTTGATCTGGGGCATTGGACAAGGCTCTTGCACTTCTCTGAGTTCATTTCCCCATCTGGAATGTGCGCTGATTGTATCTCCCTGTGGGTACTGAGGGCTCAGCGTTAGTTTAAGAGCCACAGTCTGAGGGTTTGGGCTGTAATTCTCCTTCAGCCCCATAGCTAGGGGGAACCAGGGACTTTGTTGGGATTACCCTAGGCGTCAGTCTAGCTTCCTGCCCTTGGCTTTTGGACTCAGCATCTGAAGTAGTCTGAGGCGTAGGTGGTCCTGGTGGGGCTTGGGGCTTCTCCCCAAACTGAGATCACACCCAGAGCTAGAAATCTTGGTGCCTGCTCTGGGCTAAGGATGCACCTGGTCCCCAGGGTGCAGGTAACTGCCCACCTTACCTGGTTTCTGCCTGCCAGGGCCCATCTTCAGACCTTGGGACTTCCCATCCTATTCCTCTCTGGCGTCCCTCTCTGGCCAGCCTCGAGCCCTCGTGGGTCCAGCACTTTTTCTAGGTTGTCTCCTGGTTTTGTTTCTGCCCTGAGGCCTGACTCATGTTTCTCTCCCTCCCACTCACCAAGACCCACAAAGACCACTCCACACCCAGCTCAGCCCCATCCCCTCAGATAGTCCTTTCTCTTTCCTCAGGTGACCAGGTGCATATCTTGGTGTCAGGATCTTCCCTGCACCTGGGAATGCCTCCTGGTCACCTCGGTCACAGAGACCAAGGCATTTACTTGATATGAGTGCCCTTGGTTCACTGTCTATATGGCCAGGGAGGGAGTCAGTAATAAGCTTTTCACTTGCTGGAAGAGCTATTTCTCCCGGCCCCATGGCTCTAAGGATGGAGCATGCTGTAGGAGACACACCCCTCACTTGCCAGCTGAGGACTGTGGGTCATTTCAGGTGATTTCACAGTCCCCACATGCCCCACCCCCTCAGCTCTGTAAATACTAAGCAGCGTAGCCTGCCTAGGGGACAGCAGGCTCAGGAGTGCCCAGATAGTTCCTAGAGTACCCTTGGTAGGCCCCTTACCGAGCTGCTGTCACAGCTCTGTAGCAAGAGTTTTAACCTTTTTTGAGTGTGGAGCCTGCTGAGAATGAGAGCTGCTGACTGTTTTCCCAGAAACACATGTGCACACTCCCAAAACAAAACCTTTCTTTGATATTGAAAATTCTATCATCCTCTTCCTCCTGGTTATTAGGAACAATATCACAGGGAGGATGTATACCCTTCTCAATCTTGAAAGTAATATCATTCTCTTATCCTTGGATATTAGTAACAGTATTACAAAAGGAGTGTACACCCCCTGCGATATTAAGAGTACTACTGTCTTCTTTCCTTCTAGATACTAGGAACAATATCACGGGGGACCGTGTACACCACGTGCGATATTGGGAGCAATATCATGTTCTTTTCCCCTGGATATTAGGAAGGATATATCGTTCTGCAAGAACAGAAGATTAGGAACTATATACACCTTTTGCTCGATCAGGAGTAATGTCATTTTCTCCCACTGCTGAATATTAGAAACAGTATCACAGGGGGACATGTACAGCCTCTGTAATATTGAGAGTAATATGATCCTCTCTACCTTAGAATATTAGAAACAATATCACAGGAGGGATGTGTACATGCCCTTCGATATTGACAGTAATATCATCATCTACCCCTGGATGTTAGAAACAACATCACAGGGGAGTGTACACCTTGTGTGATACTGGGTGTAATATCATCCTATCACCCCTGGAGATTAAAAACAAACTACAGGGAGGTGTACACCCACCCACTGCGATAGTAAGAGTATTATTCTCTCCCCCACTGGATATTAGGAACAAGATCACGGGGGAGCCTACATGCCATGAGATATAGGGAGTAATATCACCCCCCCCGAATATTAGAAACAATATCAGAGTGAGGGTTTACATCCCCAGTGATGTTAGAAGTAATATAATTTTCTCCCCCCACCTCCGTATATTAGAAACAACATCACAGTGGGGTGTACACCCTCCGCAATATCAGGAGTAATATTTTCTCCCTTCCTGGATATTAGGAACAGTGTCACAGGGGAGGTTTACACCCCCTGTGATATTTGTCAGTAATATCTCCCTCTCCCCATGGATATTAGAAAGAATATCATTGGGAAGGAGTATATTCCCTGTTATATTGGGAGTAATACCATCCTCTTTTGCCTTGGATATTGGAAATAATATCGCAGAAGGGGTGTACACCCCCAGCGATATGGGCAGTAATATCATCCTCTCCTTCCCTGGATACTAGAAACAATATCACAGGGCGGATGTACAGCCCCAGCCACATTGGGAGTAATATCATCTCTCATCCCCTAGATATTAGGAACAAAATCACAGGGGGTTTCTGTGCTTCCTGAGATATTTGGAGTAATATCCTCTCTATTTTTGGATATTAGAAACAATATTACAGTGGTGGTGTACACTTCCTGTGATATTGAGAGTATAATCATCCTCTCTTCCCCGGTTATTAGGAACTGTATCACAGCAATATCACAGGGATGTGTAAACTTAATGCCATATTATGAGTAATATTATCCTCTCCCCCCTAAGTATTAGAAACAATATCACGAGGGGTAATATATCCCTTGTGATGTATATCCCTGCATATTAGGGCTGATATCACAGGAGGGGGTGCTGTACACCTAGGATATTGGGAGTAATATCATCCTCTTTCCCCCTGGATATTGAGAACAATATGATGGGGATGGACACTGCTGCTTTATTGGAAGTGATATTATTCTGTCCCCTGCACCGCAGATATTGGGAACAGTATCATAGAGGTGGTGTACACCCCTGCGATATGAAGAGTAAAATCCCCCTCTGCCACTTTAGCTATTAGGAACAATGCTAAAGATGGTGTCTACACCACTAGTGATACTGGGAGGAATATTACCCTCTACCCCCCAGATACCAGGGAAAATAGCCCAGCATGGGTGCACAATTCTTACAATATTGAGAGTAAAATCATCCTCTCCCCCCCATATTAGAAACACCACCACAGGGCGTGTGTACACCTGATGTGATTTTGGGAGCAGTATAATCCTCTCCCTTCCTGGATATTAGAAAAAAACATCAAGGGGGGCATACACCTTCTGTGATATTGAAAGTAATATCATCCTCTCCTCCTCTAGGTATTAGAAACACTATCATGGTGGGGGTGTACATCTGTGATATTGGGAGTAATATCTTCTCTGCCATGCCTGTCCCGGATATTAGGAACAATCACAGGAGTGGGGTTAACACCCCTGTGATAGAAGATGGCTGATTAGGAGCAGCTCAGGATTGCAGCTCCCAGTGAAAGCGTGGAGGGTGAGTGGACGCCGCATTTCCAGATGGATTTTTATTGCCCACAGACCAGGAGATTCCCAGGTGGAGGAGCCCTATGGGTCACCAGCGAGGCTGTTTTGGCTGGCGTGGCGGGTTTCTGCACAAAATACACAGGTCCAGGTGCTGTTTCAGCTGGCGATTGGAGCTCCTGGGAGACAGAGTCACCCGTTCAACTGATAAAAAGGGAACTGAAAGAGGGAGCCAGGCCAGGAGATTCCCGGGCAAAAAAGTGCCACGAATCTCTGCGAGGCTGTTTTAGCCGGCGCAGTGGGTTGCCGCACGGGAAATCACACCAATCCCAGAGCCTTTTCAACAGGCGACTGGAACACCTGGGAGACAGAGTCGCCCGTTCAACTGGAAAAGGGGTCTGAGGCAGGGAGCCAGGTGATTAGGCTCGGCTAGTCCCACCCCCACACACAAAAAAAGCAATCTGAAACACTCTGGATTGAGAATTTCACAGGAAGCACAGCTGAACCCAGGACGGTCCAGCTCTGTGGCGGAGGGGTGTCCACCATTACTGAGGCAGTCCACCACTATGGAGGTAGTCCACCATTGCTGAGGCAGCCCGCCATTACAGAGAGAGTCTGCCATTACAGAGGTGGGCTGCTATTGCCAAGGCAGTTCTAACTATGCCCATATAAACAGGACTGCAGGGAAGTTCAGATGGCAGCCGGGCGGAGCCCACAGCAGCTCAGCAGAGCCTCTGCAGGCAGACTGTGACTAGGTTGCCTCCTTGTTGGGCAGGGCAGCCCTGAAAAAAGGCAGCAGCACTACAGAAACTTATAAATAAAGCCCTAACTCTCCAGGACAAGAGCACCTGGGGGAAAAAAAAAGCATTTATGAGTTCTGCTGCAGCAGACTTAAACATACTTGCCCTGCAGCTCTGAATGAACACTGGAGCTCACAGCTCAGTACTTGAGCTCCTATAAAGGACAGACTGTCTCCTCAAGCAGCTCCCTGACCCCTTTATATCCAGAGTCACCTCATAAAGGAGAGCTCATACTGACATCTGGAGGGTATCCTTCTGGGATAGAGATAATGGAAGAAAAAACTGGCAGCAACCCATACTGTTCTGAAGCCGCTGCAGGTGATCCCCAGGCAAGCAGGGCCTGCAGTGGACCTCAGCAGTCCTAAGCAGAGGGGCCTGACTGTTTGAAGGAAAACTAAGAAACAGAAAGAAATAACTTCATCATCAACAAACTGGACGTCCACTCAGAGAACCTGGCTGAAAGTCAACAACTGCAAAGATGACAGGTGGATAAATCCACAAAGATGGAAAGAAAACAGTGCAAAAAGGATGAAAACACCCAAAACTAGAATGCCTCTCCTCCTCCTCCAAGGGATCACAACTCCTCACCAGCAAGAGAACAAGGCTGAATGGAGAATGAGTGTGATGAATTGACAGAAACAGGCTTCAGAAGGTCAGCAATTAGAAACTTTTGTGAGCTAAAAGAACATGTTCTAACCCAATGCAAAGAAACTAAGAACCTCGAAAAAAGATTTGACGAAATGCTAATGAGAATAAACAGCTTAGAGAGGAATATAAGTGAAATGATGGAGCCGAATAACAACACAAGAACTTCGCGAAGCAGACACAAGTTTCAACAGCCGAATTGACCAAGCAAAAGAAAGGCTATCAGAGGTCAAAGATCAACTCAATGAAATAAAACAAGAAGGCAAGATTAGAGAAAAAAGGGTAAAAAGGAATGAACAAAGTCTCGAAGAAATGTAGGACTATGTGAAAAGACCTAATCTACGTTTCATAGGTGTACCAGAATGTGACAGAGAGAATGAATCCAAGCTGGAAAATACTTTTCAGGATATTATCAAGGAAAACCTCCCCACCCTAGCAAGGCTGGCCAGTATTCAAGTCCAGGAAATACAGAGAACACCACAAAGATATTCCTCAAGAAGAGCAACCCCAAGGCACATAATCCTCAGATTCACCAGGGTTGAAATGAAGCAGAAAATGCTAAGGACAGCAAGAGAGAAAGGTCAGGTTACCCACAAATGGAAGCCCATGAGACTCACAGCAGATCTCTCGGCAGAAATTCTACAAGCCAGAAGAGAGTGGGGGCCAATATTCAACATCCTTAAAGAAAAGAACTTTCAACCCAGAATTTCATATCCAGCCTAAGCTTCAAAGGTGAAGGAGAAATAAAATCCTTTACAAACAAGGAATTACTCAGAGATTTCATCACCACCAGGCCTGCTTTACAATAGCTCCTGAAAGAGGCATTAAACATAGAAAGGAACAACCGGTACCAGCCACTCCAAAAACATACCAAATGGTAAACAGCATCAACACAAGAAACTGCATCAACTGATGGGCAAAACAGCCAGCTAGCATCAAAATGGCAGGATGAAATTCACACATAACAATATTAACCCTAAATGTCAATGCGCTAATTGCCCCAATCAAAAGACATAGACTGACAAATTGGATAAAAAGCCGAAACTCATCAATGTGCTGTATCCAGGAAACCGATCTCACATGTAAGAATACACAAAGGCTCAAAATAAAGGGATGGAAGAAGATTTACCAAGCAAATGGCGAGCAAAAGAAAAAAAAAAGGAGTTGCAATTCTAGTCTCTGATAAAATAGACTTTAAACCAACAAAGATCAAAAGAGGCAAAGAAGGACATTACATAATAGTAAAAGGATCAATGCAGCAAGAAGAGCTAATGATCCTAAATATATACATACCCAATGCAGGAGCACCGAGATACATAAAACAAGTTCTTAATGACTTACAAAGAGACTTAGACTCCCACACAATAATGGAGACTTTATCACCTCATTTTCAATATCAGACAGTTCAACGAGACAGAAAATTAACAAGGATATCTAGGACTTGAACTCAGACCTGGACCAAGGAAACCTAATAGACATTTACAGAACTCTCCACCCCAAATCCACAGAATATACATTCTTCTCAGCACCACATCACACCTACTCTGAAAGTGACCACATGATTGGAAGTAAATCACTCCTCAGCAAATGCAAAAGAAAGGAAATCATAACAAACAGTTTCTGAGACCACAGTACAATCAAGTTAGAACTCAGAATTCAGAAACTAACTCAGAACCGCACAGCTTCATGGAAACTGAACAACTGGCTCTTGAATGTTGACTGGATAAACAATGAAATGAATGCAGAAATAAAGATGTTCTTCGAAACCAACGGAATGAAGACACAACATACCAGAATCTCTGGGACACATTTAAAGCAGTGTCTAGAGGAAAATATGTAGTTATAAATGCCCACATGAGAAGCAAGAAAAGATCTAAAATAGACACCCTATCGTCAAAATTGAAAGAGCTAGAGGATCAACGTCAAAAAAAAACTCAAAACCTAGCAGAAGACAAGAAATAAATAAGATCAGAGCAGTACTGAAGGAGATAGAGACACAAAAAAACCCTTAAAAAAATCAGTAAATCCAGGAGCTGGTTTTTCGAGAAGATCAACAAAATAGACCACTAGCCAGATTAATAAAAAAGAAAAGAGAGAATAATCAAATAGATGCAATAAAAAATGATAAAGGGGATATCACCACAGATTCTACAGAAATACAAACCATCATCAGATTTTTTTCAGACAACTCTATGCACATAAAATAGTGAACCTGGAAAAAATTGATAAATTCCTGAACACTTGCATCCTCCCAAGTCTAAACCAGGAAGAAGTCGAAACCCTGAATAGACCAATAACAAGGTCTGAAGTTGAGGCAGCAGTTAAGAGCCTACCACCCCAAAAAAGCCCAGGTCCAGATGGGTTGACAGCTGAATTCTACCAGACATACAAAGAGGAGCTGGTACCATTTCTTCTGGAACTATTCCAAACAATCCAAAAAGAGGGAATCCTTCCCAAATCATTTTATGAGACCAACATCATCCTGATACCAAAACCCGGCAGAGACTCAGCAAAAGAAAACTTCAGGCCAATATCCATGATGAACATAGATGCAAAAAATCTTCAATAAAATACTGGCAAACTGATAGCAACAGCACATCAAAAAGCTTATCCACCATGATCAAGTAGGCTTCATCCTGGGGACTCAAGGCTGGTTCAACATACGCAAGTCTATAAATGTAATTCACCACATAAACAGAACCAAAGACAAAAACCACGATTATCTCAATAGATGCAGAGAAGGCCATTGACAAAATTCAACAGCCCTTTATGCTAAAAACTTTTCAATAAACTAGGTATTGATGGAATGTATCTCAAAATAATAAAAGCTATTTACCACAAACCAACAGTCAATATCATACTGAATGGGCAAAAACTGGAAGCATTCCCTTTGAAATCTGGCACTAGATAAGGATGCCCTCTCTCACCACTCCTATTCAATATAGTATTGGAAATTCTAGCCAGAGAAATCAGGTAAGAAAAAGAAATAAAGTGTATTCAGTTAGGAAAGGAGGAAGTCAAATTGTCTCTATTTGCAGATGACATGATTGTATATTTAGAAGACCCCCATCATCTCAACCCCAAATCTCCTGAAACTGATCAGCAACTTCAGCAAAGTCTTGGGATACAAAATCAATGTGCAAAAATCACAAGCATTCGTATACATCAATAGCAGCAGACTTAAAGAGAGCCAAATCAAGAATAAACTGCCATTCACAATTGTTACAAAGAGAATAAAATACCTAGCAATACAACTAACAAGGAACATAAAGGACCTCTTCAAGGAGAACTACAAACCACAGCTCAATGAAATAAGAGAGGACACAAACAGATGGAGAAACATTCCATGCCTATGGTTAGGAATTATCAATACTGTGAAAATGGCGATAGTGCCCAAAGTAATTTACAGATTCAACACTATCACCATCAAGCTACCAATGACCTTCTTCACAGAACTGGAAAAAACCACCTTAAACTTCATATGGAACCAAAAGAGAGCCCGCATTGCCAAGTCAGTTCTAAGCAAAAAGAACAAAGCTGGAGGCATCACACTACCGCACTTCAAACTATACTACAAGGCTGCAGCAATCAAAACAACATGGTACTGGTACCAAAATAGAGATATAGACCAGTGGAACAGAACAGAGGCATCGGTGGCAACACATCTACAATCATCTGATCTTTGACAAACATGACAAAAACAAGCAATGGGGAAAGGAGTCCCTGTTTAATAAATGATGTTGGGAAAATTGGCTAGCCATGTGTAGAAAGCAGAAACTAGACCCCTTCCTGACACCTTACACTAAAATTAACTCCAGATGGATTAAAGACTTAAGCATAGTAACTAACACCATAAAAACCCTAGAAGAAAACCTAGGCAAAACCATTCAAGACATAGGCATAGGCAAGGACTTCATGACTAAAACACCAAAAGCATTGGCAACAAAAGCCCAAATAGACAAATAGGATCTAATTAAACTCCACAGCTTCTGCACAGCACAAGAAACACTGATTAGAGTGAAACGGCAACCAACAGAATGGGAAAAATTTTTGCAGTCTACCCATCTGACAAAGGGCTGATATCCAGAATCTACAAAGAACTGAAACAAATTTACAAGAAAAAAACAATCCCATTCAAAAGTGGGCGAAGGATATGAACAGACACTTTACAAAAGAAGACATACATGAGGCCAACAAACATATGAAAAAATGCACATCATCACTAGTCATTAGAGAAATGCAAATCAAAACCACATTGATATACCATCTCACGCCAGTTAGAATGGCAATCATTAAAAAATCTGGAGACAACAGATGCTGGAGAGGATGTGGAGAAATAGGAACACTTTTACACTGTTGGTGGGAGTGTAAATTAGTTCAACCATTGTGGAAGACAGTGTGGCGATTCCTCAAGGACCTAGAAATAGAAATTCCATTTGACCCAGCAATCTCATTACTGGGTATATATAAACCCAAAGGATTATAAATCGTTCTACTATAAGGACACAGGCACGCAAATGCTCATTGCAGCACTGTTTACAATAGCAAAGACCTGGAAACAACCCAAATGCCCATCGATGATAGACTGGACAGGGAAAATGTGACACATATACCCCATGGAATACTATGCAGCCATCAAAAATGATGAGTTCATGTCCTTTGTAGGGACATGGATCAACCTGGAAACCATCATTCTCAGCAAACTGACACAAGAACAGAAAACCAAACACCTCATGTTCTCACTCTTAGGCGGGTGTTGAACAATGAGAACACATGGATACAGGGAGGGGAGCATCACACACTGGGGTCTGTCGGGGGGAATTAGAGGAGGGACAGCTGGGGCTGGGGAGCTGGGGAGAGATAGCATGGGGAGAAATGCCAGATATAGGCGATGGGGAGGAAGGCAGCAAATCACACTGCCATGTGTGTACCTATGCAACAATCTTGCATGTTCTTCACATATACCCCAAAAGCTAAAATGCAATAAAAAAAAATTTTTTTTAAACACCCCTGTCATATTAGGAGTAATATCCTCTTCCCATGTGGATATTAGGAACCATGTCACAGAATGGGTGTACACCCCCTCAGAGACTGGAATTAATATCGTTTTCTCCTGGATATTAGGATCAGTATCACAGGAAGTTCTACACTGTGATACTGGGTGTAATATTATCATTTCCCCCCCTGGTTATTAGGAACAATATCACAGAAAGGTGTATACCTTCTGTGATTTTGGAGTAATATTATTATTATTATTTTATTTTTTTTTTTCTTGAGACGGAGTTGTTACCCAGGCTGGAGTGCTATGGCGCGATCTCGGCTCACCGCAACCTCCGCCTCCTGGGTTCAAGCAATTCTCCTGCCTCAGCCTCCCAAGTAGCTGGGACTACAGGTATGTGCCACCATGCCCGGCTAATTTTTGTATTTTTAGTAGAGACAGGGTTTCACCATGTTGACCAGGATGGTCTCGATCTCTTGACCTAGTGATCCACCCGCCTCAGCCTCCCAAAGTGCTGGGATTACAGGCGTGAGCCACTGCACCCAGCCAGTAATATTATTTTCTTCTCTTCTGGAAATTAAGAACAATATCATAATGGGGGTGTACACACCCTGCGATGTTGGGAGCAGTATCAGCCTATCTCTGGTGTGGTGGCTCATGCCTGTAATCCCAGCACTTTGGGAGGCTGCAGCAGGTGGATCACTTGAGGTCGGAAGTTCGAGACTGGCCTGACCAACATGGAGAAACGCTGTCTCTACAAAAAAACACAAAAAAGTGAGTTTTGTGGTGCATGCTATCATCTCAGCTACTTGGGAGGCTGAGGCAGAAGAATCGCTTCAACACAGAAGGCAGCAGTTGCAGTGAGGTGGTATGACACCACTGCTGCACTCCAGCCTGGTGACAGAGCAAGATAACGTCTCAAAAAAAGGAAGAAAGGATATTCATGAATGGTTTCCAAACTTTGAAGGGATCAAAAAACGAGAGGAAAAGCGCTTCTACTGACACTCACCTTTGTTCACAAAATTGTCGTTTACCAAGTCAGTGTAAATTATAGATGACTTCTAAGAAAGACGTTTCTTTTTTTTTTTTTTTTTTGAGGAGTTTTGCTCTTGTTACCCAGGCTGGAGTGCAATGGCGCGATCTCGGCTCACCGCAACCTCCGCCTCCTGGGTTCAAGCAATTCTCCTGCCTCAGCCTCCCAAGTAGCGGGGACTACAGGCACGTGCCACCATGCCCAGCTAATTTTTGTATTTTTAGTAGAGACGGGGTTTCACCATGTTGACCAGGATGGTCTCGATCTCTTGACCTCGTGATCCACCCGCCTCAGCCTCCCAAAGTGCTGGGATTACAGGCTTGAGCCGCTGCGCCCGGCCGGCAGAAAGACGTTTCTTAAATCTAGAAAACAAAACAAGTAAAAATCCGGGGGTAGGGCTCACATCTGTAATCCCAGTACTTTGGGAGTCCCAGGCAGGGAGAGGGAGGGTAAATGGAAGGGGAAGAAGGGGCTGGGATCACCTGAAATCAGAAGTTTTCGACCAGCCTCACCAACATGGTGAAACCCTATCTCTACTAAAAATACAAAAATTAGCTGGGCGTAGTGGCACATGCCTGCAGTCCCAGCTACTCGGGAGGTTGAAGCAGGAGAATTGCTTGAAGTCAGGAGGCGGAGGTTGCGGGGAGCCGAGATTGCACCACTGCACTGCAGCCTAGGTGACAGAGTGAGACTCTCTCAAAGAAAAAAAAAATAGTAAATCAAAAATGTTTTAAATACAAGTTATAAATACATTATCTTAATAGATTTTTTGTTTTGCTTGCTCTTATCAGTTTTTTGAACTCTTAGGTTTCCTTTTTAGAGTTCTAGAAATTGGTTTTCAGTTCATTAATTTTTATTGTTGTTTTTGAGATTGCGTCTCACTGTCACCCAGGCTGGAGAGCAGTGGCACAATTTTGGCTCACTGTAGTCTCCACCTCCCAGATGCAAGCTATTGTCATGCCTCAGCCTCCTGAGTAGCTGGGATTACCAACATGAACCACCACACCTGGCTAATTTTTGTATTTTTAGTAGACACGGGCTGGTCTCAAACTGTTGACCACAAGTGATTCACCTGCCTTGGCCTCCCAAAGTGCTGTGATTACAGGTGTGAGAACACTGCACCCAGCCTGCTGATTTTTTAAAAAATATTTATTTGTAATGTATTGAGGGAGTATAAGTGCGAGTTTCTCACGTGCCTGAGTCACATAATGGTGAATCCTGGGTAGTTTATTGATGTAAGTTTTCAGAAACCTGTGTTCGAGAGGGCTCCTTAGAGTTTTTTCCATAAAAGTCAAATTTGTGGGCAAGGCTCGGTGGCTTATGGCTGTAATCCCAGCACTTTGGGAGGCTGAGGCTGGTGGATCATCAGATCAGGAGCTCAAGACCAGCCTGGCCAACATGGTGAAACCCCATCTATACTGCCACCAATTCGCTGGGCATGATGGCAGGCACCTGTAGTCCCAGCTGCTTTGGAGGCAGAGGCAGAAGAATCTCTTGAACCTAGGAGACAGAGGTTGCAGTAGAGTAGGTGTCCAACCTAGGTGACAGAGCGAGACTCTGTCTCAAAAAAAAAAGAAAAGAAAATTTGGACTATTGCTGATTACAAATATTTTTAGAGTAGAATTCAAAATGG
>PVKV010032444.1:0-12573 GCA_004027835.1 Alouatta palliata
TTTTTTTTGTAGAGACGGAGTTTCACCATGTTGGCCAGGATGGTCTCGATCTCTTGACCTTATGATCTGCCCACCTGGGCCTCCCAAAGTGCTGGGATTACAGGCATGAGCCACTGCACCCAGCCGAGATTTCATATAAATTTTAAGATGGGTTTTTTAATTTCTGCAAAAAAAAAAAAAAAAGAAATTGAGATTTTCATAAGGATTGCATTGAGTCTGTAGACTGGGTAGTATAGTATTCACACAGCACTTGGAATGCACTAAATGCCACTGAAGTGTACACTTTAAAATGGTTAATTGTATGTTATGTGAATTTCAGCTTAATTAAAAAGAAAAGATTGGGTGATTACACCTCAAAATCTGGTGTGGGGACAGCATGAGGCAACTAGAAGGGAAAGGAGGTTGTAGTTAGAGGGAGGAAGGCTGGAGTTTAAGACCTCTAATAGAGAATAGTTGGGGGCAGGTGAAGGTCCCTGGAGTTGAGCAGATAAAAGTGCAGGAAGGGTGGGGTGCTCTAAAGGTAATCCACAAAGACAATGACTTCTAAAGTAGATTCAAGACTGCAGTTTTCAAAGGTGTACACACCAATCTGTGCACGGTGGTCATCAGTGAAGTAGGGTGTGGATAGATAAGATTATAGAGGGATTTTATTATAGTACTTTTTTTTTTTTTTTTTTGAGATGGAGTCTTGCCCTGTCACCCAGGCTGGAGTACAATGGTACGATCTCGGTTCACTGCAACCTCTGCCTCCTGGGTTCAAACAGTTCTCCTTCCTCAGCCTCCTGAGTAGCTGAGATTACAGGTACCTGCCACTATGCCCAGCTAGTTTTTTTTTTTTTTTTTTTTTTTTTTTTTTTTTTTTTTTTTTTTTTTTTTTTTTTTTTTTTTTTTTTTTTTTTTTTTTTGTATTTTTAGTAGAGAATGGGTTTCACCATGTTGGCCAGGCTGGTCTCAAACTCCTGACCTCATGATCTGCCCACATCAGCCTCCCAAAGTGCTGCGATTACAGGTGTGAGCCCCCATGCCCAGCCTTATAGTACTTTTGTTAAAAGATAGTTTCACTTTGTTGTCCAGGATGAAGTGACTGGTTATTTACAGGTGCGATCATAACTCACTGCAGCCTCGAACTGGGCTCAAGTGATCCTCCCACTTCAGCCTCCCTCGTAGCTGGGACTGCAAATATGTGTCATCCTGCAAGGCTAATTTTTTTAGTATTTATTTATGTAGATTTGGGGTCTCGCTATGTTGTCTAGGCTCATCTCAAACTCCTGGCCTCAAGCAATCTCTTGCTTCAGCCCTTCAGTGCACTGGGATTACAGGTGTGAGCCACCCTGCATGGCCTATTACAGTATATATTTAAGGAGAAAGAATAAAATTAAAATATTGTTTTAAAGCTGTAATTTAGGATCTTTAATCTAGGAGAGAAAGATTATAAACCAGGTGCCTTTAAAAAAAAAATCATCGTAGGAGTGACAGGAAGGTGTTAGATGATACAGGCATGGATGGATTGGGGGCGGGCATGCCAGCTGGCTTAATCTCTTATTTATTTTCAGAGCAATGGTGTGGCAGTAGCGTTTCGAAGCTGAGTGAAGGCCAGCCCTGCTCCCAACCCTGCAGTATATGAAGACTGGTAAAGTAAACACCCCTCAATTCAAGACAGCAGCAGGGGAAGCTATGTTCTTGTAAGACAGCCAAGTTTCAGTTAAGGCAAGGAGTGGGAGACAGGCTGGGGATGTAGGATGGTTTGCTCTCCATAAAATGGGGGTTACAGAGAGTACAGCAGAAAGGTGTGAGGAGGGATGAAGCAGTAGGGGAATGAGTTTAGGGAGGCACAAGGTGTTCTGGGGACCAGTGTATAGGATAAGATGGATGAGTGGGGACACTTACATTTTAGGTACTCGTATGGAAAGCTAATAGGGAAGTTTAATGGGGAATAGTAGCACTTAAGGGCCTAGAAAGACCTATGAAACAGGCCTCTTGGGATCTGAGCAGGACGCTGGATTTAGCTGGGATGCTATGGATGGCAGAATTTGGGTAAATAGCAATCCGAAGACAATACAAAGTCCCAGAGGCAGACAGTAGCATGGATAACTCAAGGGCCCAAGAGCAAGCCAGATAGACTGAAGCAGAAGGTTTGTGTTGGGGATTAGGAGACTGGCTCCCAAGGGTGGTGCTGGCTTTTGGGGAGCTAAGCCAGGAAAGGAGTGGGACATGATTTATAAGAAACAGGGGCTCGTTATGGTTTTTGGAGGAATTGATGAAAACAGCATTTGAAGAAGATTAGTGTGAGAAGCATCCATGCAAAGGGCAGGAAAAATTGGACACTCTGCAGGTTTTCAACTATCCAAACATGATATGGTGGAAGCTTGAACTAGGGAGAAGAAAAAGATGATTTCAAGATAAAACCATACAGAACTCATTTTATATATGAGGGGTAGAATAAAAGGGGTATTAAAATTTTCAAAATTGTGAGCCTGGCTGATTGGAGTGTTAATCAAGAACATGGGCAGGGGAGAAAAAAGAAACAAAGGAAAACAAGAAAGAAAGAAAGAAAGAAAAACATGGGCAGGAGCCTGAAAGAAGAGGATCAAAAAAAGAAAAAAGAAAAGAAAAGAAAAAAAAGAGACAAAAGAGACAAAAAAAAAAAAAAAGAAAGAAAGAAAGAAGAGGATCAGTGTAGGGAGAAGGAGAGGACAATGAGGAACTTAGTTTGGGACCTAGATTCATTAGACTCTTACAGCTAAATGACACTTTGCATCTGGCCTTGTGGAACAACTATCACATTTTATAGATGAAAAAATCTTGAGTTTGAGAGACAGGAATTTTGGCTCTGCTATTGGCTAGCTATACAAAGCTGACAATTTACTGACCTCTAGGTCTCAGGCTGTAGTCATATCAAGGCTTGAGTGAGGGGGGATCTGCTTCTAAGCTCATTCACAAGGTCTGCAGTTCTTGCTGGCTGCTGGCTGGAAACATCGGTTCCTTGCCACGCAGGCCCCTTTAGAGGGCACTCCCAATATGGCAACTGGCTTCCTTCACAGTGAGAGTGTGTGTGTGAGAGAGAAGGTAATCAAGAAAAAGCCCTAGTTGGTTTATAACCTAATCTCAAAAGTGACATTCCATCACCTTTGCCAAATTTTATTCATTAGAAACAAGTCAATAAGTCCAGCCCATATTCAAGAAGACATTATACACCAAAAGGTGGGATCACTGAGGACCATGGTAGAGGATGCCTGCCACAATATCTAACAGTTATATTCTTAGATATCTTAGTCTATTTTTTGTTGCTTATAACAATACCTGAAAGTAGGTTGGTTATTTATTTATTTATTTATTTAGTGATAGGGTCTTGCTGTCTCACCCAGGCTGGAGTGCAGTGGCGCAATCATAGCAAACTGCAGCCTCAAACTCCTGGGCTCAAGTAATCCTCTGCCTCAGTCTCCTGAGTAGCTGGGACTACAGGTGCACAACACCACATCTAAGCTACTTTAAAATTGTTAATTTTTGTTTGTAGAGGCAGAGTCTTGCTATGTTGATTAGGCCGGTTTCTAACTCCTTCCAGCCTCAAGCAATCCTCCTGCCTTAGCCTCCCAAAGTGTTGGGACTATAGGAGTGAGCCACCACACCTGGGCTGAAACTGGGTAATTTATAAGAAATGAAATTTAGTTCTCACAGCTTTGGAGGCTGGAAAGTCTAAGGTTGAGGGGCCGAATCTGGTGACAGATTTAGTGCGAGCAAGTCAGTTGCAGCATGCCTCCTGCTTCCCAGGCACCGAAACCACTGGCAGCAGAGCTACAGGTCTGTTGAGCACTTGGATCCAACATCCTACTGCTCATAACAGTATATTGTATATAACAATAATATAACAGCTGGGTGTGGTGGCGCGTACCTGTAGTCTGGCTACTCAGGAGGCTGAGGTGGGAGGATCGCTTGAGCCCAGGAGTTCTGGGCTGTAATGTGCTATGCCGATCAGGTGTCTGCACTAAGTTCAGCATCAATACGGTGACCTCCCAGGATCAGGGGACCACCAATTTGCCTAAGGAGGGGTGAACCAGCCCAGGTCAGAAATGGAGCAGGTCAAAACTCCTGTGCTGATCAGTAGTGGAATTGCCCCTGTGAAGAGCCACTGCACTCCAGTGAGACCTTGCACTCCAGTGAGACCCTGTCTCAAAAAAAGAGAGAGAGAAAGAAAAGAAAAGAAAAGAAAAGAAAAGAAAAGAAAAGAAAAGAAAAAAAGAAAAATAATATAACAACATCAGACAAGAAATTCAAAGGGCATGCTGTAACAGGATGTTTTAGACCAGTTAAAAACAAAAAACAAAAAAAAAAAGAAAGAAGAAAGAAATTCAAAGGGCATTAAAAAGGCACCAACCAAACCTCATGGAAACTCAGAGGGAGAGACAAGATAGCCTGTCTGGCTGAGGGAACCACTGGGTCCTCCTAGCTCTGTCTGCACTGATGCTAATTTATTTCATGTACCTCTCAGAGCTTGATATATTCTTCAGTGAAAGTTATCCAAAGAGGTGGTATAGCTAAAGGGCTTGGCTTTCGGCATTAGACATGTTTGGATATGAATGTGGACCCTCTCTGTCTAGCCAGGTGACCTTGTGCAAATTACATAACCTTACTGTACTTCTGTTTTCTCATCTGTAAAATGGGCATAGTAAGACCTATCTGCATGAGCAGTTTACTGAGGATTAAATAACAATATAAAGTGTGTGAGCACAGTGCCTGGTACTTGGTGTTTAAAGATGGTAGCTTTTGCTTTTAGTTTTTTCCATTTCCCTTGTTATTTTTCACCAATCTTTCTCTAGAATTTTTATCATTACTAATAATGCATTTTTTCCCCTAAATCTCCTCACCTTTATGGCTATCCTCCTCCAAATCATCCAGTTTTCATTCTCCTGTACAATGTGCTACCTAGAACTTTACAACAACACAACTTTTCCCCAAAACAGAAAAGCTACAGCAAGGATCTGACCAAACATAGTAAATGAAACTGATACCTCCCTGCTGACCTATACTTTTACTATTGCAATCCAAATTGGATTAAAGTTTTGTTTTGTTTTAAGCAATTCTGTGCCTTCATTGGTTCATGGCAGGCTTGTGGTTAACTAATATTTCTAGGTACTATGTAAACTGTCAACAATCAAGCTTCTTGTGTCTTGTACTTGTGCAACTGATTTTTTGAACCTAAATATCTTTTTATTTCTCTCTCTTGTATGGACCTGGACTTTTGGTTGCAAGTGACAGAAAGCTAGCTAGACTTACCTTAGATAAAAAAGAAAAATTTCTTTGTGTGGATAACTGAAGAGCAAGAAAAATGGGACAACTGGAATGCTGACCCACCCCTTATGATAACAAGTGGTGGGTTCATCTTCTCACATCAGTTTCTTCTGGGACCCTAGTTACCGGCAGCTCCCAACTCATATTGTCATTAGTTGAGCCAGACAAGAAATGAGTCCCTCTTCAAGTCCTCCTTCCTGCAACCATGTATTAATAGAAAAATCCCAGGGAAAGAATGGTTCGAATCAAACATGTGCCAATCATTATTGAGCTGCACTGACTCCCAAGATTGGGCAAGGTAAGAAGCTGTCAGCCCTTATACCAATTACTTAGTCTGGTTGGCCCAGGTTATGATGACAGCTCACAACAGAACTCAGGATATAGCAGGGGGAAAGTACTTCCAGAGGAATAGAAAATACATTTTCTGAAAGAAATGGAGGTGTTTTACAGTTAAGTCACTTAGCCATAGAGCTATAGAGCTAGGACTGACTGAGGTCTTTAACTGCTGTTATACTATAGGTGACTGGATAATCTTTTTTTTTTTTTTTTTGAGACAAGATCTCACTCTGTCAACTACCAGGCTGGAGTACAATAGCACTATCTCAGTTCACTGCAACCTCCACCTTCTGGGTTCAAACAATTCTCATGCCTCAATCTCCCAAGTAGCTGGGATTACAGGCAAATGCCACCATGTCCAGCTATTTTTTATTTTTATTTTTTGGTAAAGATGGAGTTTCACAATATTGGCCAGGCTGGTCTTGAATTCTCAGTGTAGGATTACAGATGTGAGCCACTGCATCTGGCCTGATAATCTTTTTGAGTCCTATACAAAAAGATTATTTTTGTGAAAGAAAGTTGTTTATGTTTCTTCTCCCTGTTTTGATAAAGAACTAATCTTTTTATTGTGTTTATTGCATGGATTTTTCTCCCTTCAGTTACAAAGAAGGCAAATTTAGATTGATAAAAAGGTTAACAAGCAAACTTGCAAAACATCAAATTAAATGACAAAGTAATCTTAAAAGTCTCATTGGATAAAATGCAGCCTGCAGTTACCATTATCAACACTCATTTAGGAAGCAGAATTAGCTCATGTGACAACATCCCAGTTACATTATTAAAGAATATAGAGTAAACCACAATTCAAACCCAACAAGACTCAACCTCAGAGCTCCCATTTTCTAAGCTGTTAATCAAAATTTTAGGCTGACCGCTAGGTAGCTATTTTGAGATACAGAGACACAAACCTGTCTTACAATATGTTATCCAATAAACAATATACTTGCATCAGAACATGCAAGTGAAAATGAAATTAATGTCACGAGGATTTACTAACTTCTAAAGCAAGCTCATGGATCTGTCCATTGTTTATTCCAATCATCTGTGGTGTTGTTATATACACTGGTTTTTATCCATAATTCCTGGCTCATAACTCCTATAGCCCTTGCTATAATCTTTTGTTATAACCTGAGGTGTGTTAAGCCTCAAGAGCAGGCCTCTGACCTTATCCTGCACTCCTTTCACCTGCCCTAAGGCAGGACTCTAATCTTCTGTCTTTTTGATTGTGGGTTTTAAGAGCTTTCTCAGAAAGGGTCTGCCCTATACCCTGGGGGAAGGAATGCTGATGTTAAGAAGCCTCCATAGACACCCAAAAGAACTGAGTTCAGAGAACTTCCAGATAGCTGAACACATGGAGGTTCCTGGAGAGTGGCCAGCCCAGGGCAGGCATGGAAGTTACACGTCCCTTCCCCCACATCTTGCCCTATGTGCCTCTTCATTTGCATCCTTTATAACAAATCAGTAAACATAGGTATGTGTTTCCCAGAGTTCTCTGAGCCACACTAGCAAATTAATTGAACTCAAAGAGGAGGTCATGGGAACCCCAACTTGAAGCCTGTAGGTCAGAAGTTCTGGAGGCCTGGACTTAATGACTGGAATTGGGGTTGGGCAGTCTTGAGCACTGAGCCCTCAACCTATGGGTTCTGACAGTATCATCAGGTAGACAGCGTCAGAACTGAATGAGAACACCTAGCTGGTGTCCGCTGCTTGGTGCATGGGGAAAAAACCAAAAAACAATTAAAACAAAACCCACATTTGGTCACAGAATTCTCGTGTTGTTGATTGTTGTTGCGGTGTGAAAGTAGAGAAAAATCATACATTTTTCCTACACATCACTGAAGTTACATTTAACTTGTAAAACTGGATTCTTGCTTTGGCCTCTTTCAGAGGTTTCTAAAGCCGTTCTCTTAAATCAACAGTGGGTAATTTGTTGTTTCTGGAAGTAATAAAAGCCATCAGTGCATGCTTATGACTTGGTTATTGCAGAAATCTCCCAAGTCACTCAGAAGAGGGAAAATGCTGACCCTCATCTACTGGCATACAGGGCCACTGAAATGAAAATAGGAAAAATGTTTCTCTTTTCCCTTACATGTGGATTTTAATCTGGACTCTCTCACCCTTTGTTTGCCGTGCACACCATTCCATAAGTTAAATTATCCTGCGGACAAAGATATAGGTGACAGCCAGTGCTAGGATGCAGGGCACCTCTAGACTGAAATGGCATAGAACTCTATTGACCTAGTGCTACATTTTGTGAAAAGAATGAAACATGACAATAAATAAAATGATTTCTCACCTGAGGTGAAAGCCAATCCAGCTATAGAAATTACAACTCGGCTGGGCGCGGTGGCTCACGCCTGTAATCCAAGCACTTTGGAGGCCAAGGTGGGCAGATCACCTGAGCTTGGGAGTTCAACACCAGCCTGACCAACATGGTGAAACCCCCGTCTTAAAAAAAAAAAGAAAGAAAGAAATTACAACCTCAGGCCAGAGCAGTGCCTCACGCCTGTAATCCCAGAACTTTGGGAGGCCAAGGTGGGCGGATCACTTGAGGTCAGGAGTTCAGGACCAGCCTGGCCAACGTGGTGAAACCCCATCTCTGTAAAAATATAAAAATACAAAAATTAACCAGGCATGTTGGCACATGCCCCTAATCTCAGGTACTCAGGAGGCTGAGGTACAAGACTCTGCCTCCAAAAAAGTTTTTAAAAGAAAAAAAAAATTACTCCAAAAACTTGTGTATGTGTGTGTTTTGAGACAGAGTCTCACTGTGTTGCCCAGGCTGGAGTGCAGTGGCACAGTCTCGGCTCACTGCAACCTCTGCCTCTGGGTTTCAAGTCATTCTCGTGCCTCAGCCTCCTGAGTAGCTGGGACTACTCAGTAGCTAATTTTTGACTTTGTGTGTGTGTGTGTGTGTGTTTAGTAGAGATGAGGTTTCACAATGTTGGCCAGGCTGCTCTCGAACTCCTGGCCTCAAGTGATCCACCCTCCTTGGCTTCCCAAAGTACTGGGATTACAGGTGTGAGCCAGCTCCCCCAGCCAGGATTTTAATAAAGCAAATAAATATGTAGCAAATAAAGGAGTATCTGTTAGGCTTTTCATATCTATTCAGTTAAAAGACAGAACAGTATATAGTCTAAACTCAGCTCACTGCAACCTCTGCCTCCTGGGTTTAAGCGATTCTCCTGTCTCCGCTTCCCAAGTAGCTGGGATTACAGATGCCCACCACCATGCCCAGCTGTGTTTTTTTGTTGTTGTTGCTGTTTTGTTTTTGCTTTTTTTTTTTTTTTTTGAGACAGGGTCTTGCTCTGTCACTCAGGCTGGAGTGCAGGGGCACTATCCCAGCTCACTGCAGCCTCAACCTCCTGGACTCCTCAAGTGATTCTCCTGCCTCAGCCTCCCAAGAAGTCAGGACTACAGGTGCATACCACCAGGCTTGGCTAACTTTTGTATTTTTGGTACAAACAACATTTCACCGTGTTGCCCAGGCTGGTTTTGAACTATTAGGCTCAAGGGATCCTCCCACCTCAGCCTTCCAAACTGCTGGGACTATAGGCATGACCCACCATGCCCAGCCTTACCTATTATTTTTTTCTATTCAGTTAAAAGAACAGTATGACTTACCCTTATCAATCATCTAATTCACTCAATCTTTCATATCTATTGGCACAACAGCACATGAGTTTGAATCAATGGACCAAGGTGATCTAAGTAGGAACAGTACTATATCATTTTAACTTAGGGCTCCATTTAATGATAGTATTTTTGCTGGCACTACCTGCATATTAGTGTATGAGTAACCTGACTTGGCAAAATAATCAAAACCCCAAACCCGAAATTACATCATTCTCATTAGATAGCTATCATTCCATTAAAGTTACACTTCGTTGTCTATATGCAGTATAGTTTTCTTTTCTTCTTTTTACATTATTTAATTTTTTTTTTTTTTTTTAACAAGGACAGCTTGGAAGTTAGAAGCCATAATTTTTATTTAAAGATGGGGTTTCACCATGTTGGCCAGGCTGGTCTCTAACTCCTGAACTCTAGTGATCCACCCACCTTGGCCTCACAAAGTGCTGGGATTACAGGCATGAGCCACCACACCCGGCCTGTAGTATAGTTTTCAAGGCTCTATTGTATTAATGTAAAGCTAGCATTATTCTTTAAATTTGAGTACACAAATACTAATCATGTGGGCACATAAATGTTGTTGAGTTGCTTCACGGTGTAAATGACGTTGGCTTAGGCCCCAGTCCAGTATCATCCACTTAAAGAGAGGTCAACATTCACTGACTTCAACTGCTCCTCACTCAACCCTGTACAACTTCCCATTTCTCCCAGCCCACTGATACTACTCTGTTAAAGGTTATAGAAAAAATTCTTTCCAGGCCCTTACCATTCTCCATGAATGACTACAATGGCTTCTCATGTGTTCTCCCTGCCCAAAACTTAGAGTATTTTATCTTCCCAGCCCCACTTTCTCACCTTTTCTAAAATGCAAATCATTTCCATGATTGAAACCTTTCTCGTGCCTTTGGAATATAACTCAAACTTTTTTTTCCTTTAAAGATCGACAACAGTTTATTAGTTACATGTTACCCCAGACAAGAAGAGGAAAGTAACAGTGTAAGCTACACAGGCTCACATAGAGATCACACTTGGGAACAGAGAGAACAAACAGGGGGTCTGAGGAAGGTTTTGCAGTATCAAGAAGGTGAGATGGGCTGGGTGTGGTAGCTCATGCCTGTAATCCCAACCTTTTGGGAAGTTAAGGTGGGAGGATTGCTTGAGCCCAGGAGTTCGAGATTAGCTCTATAGCAACATAGTGAAACCCCATGTGTACAAAAAATTTTTTAAATTAGCCATGGTGGTGCACACCTGTAGTCCCAACTATTCGAGAGGCTGAAGTGAGACGACTGCTTGAGCCTAGGAGTTGGAGACTGCAGTGAGCTATAATCATGCCACTGTACTCCAGCCTGGGAAACACAGTGAGACGGTGTCTCTTACGAGGAGAAAAAAAATGAAAAGAAAGTGAGATGCTCCTTGAATTTCAAAACAAAATGTTATTGGTTTGTCTGAATAATTCTGTGGGCTGGCAGAGAACTAAAAACAATATACTTCTAACTGTTTAGACTGCAATAATATACTATATAATTCTACAATACCATAATCTACTATACGCAGTTGTACTTAATACGGTAAATCTTCACTTGATGTCATCCATAGTTCCTGGAAACTGTAACTTAAGTCAAACCATGTACTGTATAACAAAATCAATTTTGCCAGAGACTAACTGATTTAAATAAGAGTTAGGTTCCTACGGCATATAGTTCCTATAGCATTGATAAACCCAAACTTCTTAATATGAGATTGGAGTTTACCAATGATTTGCCATTTGCCAAAATCAGAATCCCTTTTCCAACCTGTTTGAGGATATGACAACCGTGATCACTCATTCCATTTTGGAATAAGCACCCTCTTCCTTGAATAGCACAGGATTGCCCTATCGTGATTTTCTTTGGCCTCTTGGTCTTCTCTGCTGCTTTTCTCTCTGGCATTCTCTAGATCTATGCTTTGACCCTTTTCTTGTATACCTCAATAATTCCTTAATGATCATGTCTGTAGGAAAATCTCCCAAATTTACACCCAACGGGTCCCAGATCTCCCCATTTTTAAAGGCCTCTGGACCATTTTTACCTGGATATTTCTTTCTTTTTCTTTTTTTTGAGACAGAGTCTCGCTCTGTTGCCAGGTTGGAGTGCAGTGGCGTGATCTCAGCTCACTGCAATCTCCGCCTACCAGGTTCAAGTGATTCTCCTGCCTCAGTCTCCCAGGTAGCTGGGACTACAGGCATGTGCCACCATGCCCGGCTAATTTTTGTATTTGTAGTAAAGACAGGGTTTTACCATGTTGGCCAGGATGGTCTCGATCTCTTGACCTCATGATCCACCCATCTTGGCCTTCCAAAGTGTTGGGATTACAGGAGTAAGCCACCGCACCTAGCCGATCCCGAATATTTCTTCAACAGCTCAAATTCTGTATCAGAGCAGCCTCAGGCCTGGTGTGGTGGCTTATGTCTATAATCCCAGCATTTTCCAAGGCCAAAGTGGGTGGATTACTTGAGTCCAGAAGTTTAAAACCAATCTGGGCAACATGGCAAGACCTATCTTAACAAAAAATACAAAAAAATTAGTCAGGCATGGTGCTCCACCAGTAGCTCCAGCTACTCGAGAGACTGAGGTGGGACGATCACTTGCGCCCAGGAGCTGGAGATTGCAGTGAGCCGAGATTGTGCCTCCTCACTTCAGCCTGAGCGACAGAGTGACATGCTGTCTCACACACACACAAAAAGCAAAACCCCAAGCTCATCTTATGCCCTCCAAACTGAGTCCTTGTATTTCTATCTCTGTTTACAGCTCCAGAATTCTCCCTGCTGATAAGCTTACTATCACCAAATCATTTGACACCTTCTCATCTTTGAAACTCAAGTTACCTCTACTCTCTCTGTGCCTTTTCCCTGCCATCCATTCTGAATCCCCTTAGTAATTTTATTAATAATAATAATTATTATTATTTGAGACAGAGTCCAGCTCTGTTGCCCAGGCTGAAGTGCAGTGGTGCAATCGCAGCTCACTGCAACCTCTGCCTCCCGGGTTCAAGCAATTTCCTTGCCACCACTTCTCAAGTAGCTGGTACTACATGCATGCACTAGCATGCCTGGCTAATTTTTGTAGTTTTAGCAAAGACAGGGTTTTGCTATACGCAGGCTTTGCTATGTTGGGCAGGCTGTCAAACTACTGGCCTCAAGTAATCCATCCGCCTCAGCCTCCCAAAGTGCTAGGCCACCATGCCATCACTAGGCCACCAAGTAAGCCACTACGACCAGTCCCCTTAGTACTAAAAAAAGACAAACCAAAACACCTCACAAAACTGCTATAAGAGTTTCCTTCA
>PVKV010032445.1:0-19833 GCA_004027835.1 Alouatta palliata
GAGTAAGATTATCTCAAAAAAAAAAAAAAAGAAAGAAAAATTAATGATGGTCAAAGGGTACAAAGTCTCAGGAAGAAGATGTTTTATGCTTTTTTTGAGTTCTGTTGTACAGTTTAGTGCATATACTTAATAGAGTATTATACATTTTAAAATTGATGTTCTCATCACAGAAATATACTTGAGATATTGGATATGTTAACTAGCTTGATTTAATTATTCCACACTGTATCTACAATTTATGACATTACTTTGTAACCCATAAATCTATACAATTATAAATTGTCGATTTACAATAAAAAAGTCATTACATCTCTTTAGAAATCAGATACTCTGATGACTGCTCACATAATTTGATGGCCATTGTTTTATACTGACTTACTCAATAAACATTTATTAAATGTATACTAGGTGCTTAATAAGATATGGTCCTGCCCTCAAGACAGTCATTATGGTGGGAGAGAAAAACATGTAAATTTATAAATACAGTAAAATAGCAGTGCTAGGGTAAAAGTATCAGAGGCACATCATAGGCACATAAAGGTGGAAAGAATGATTTTTTTTCTACTAGTTGGCATGGGGAGGGAGGAAAGGCCAGAGGTCATGAGGTTTGAGCTAATCTTAAAATTGAATGGGTACTTGCCCAATAAATTAGGCAGAGAAGATGAAGCATAGGAAACAGTATGAACAAAGGCAAGGACGCACAATGTTACATGGAGTGAATGTGCTTGGCCTGTTCAGATAGCTGCCAGGAGGTTTTTATGACTAGAATATAGGGAATCATGTCATGTAAGGGGCCTGTACCCACATGAGACTCCTGAGGAAGAAGACAGAGGGAGGGGGGTCTTACATGATATGCCAAAGGATCTGGACTCAATCCTTAGGTCACTAGGGTGCTATTGGCTAGGCATGGTAGCTCACACCTGCAAGCCCAACACTTCGGGAGGCCAAGGCGGGTGGATCACCTGAAGTCGAGTTCAAGACCAGCCTGGCCAACATGGTGAAATCTCCTCTATACTGAAAATAAAAAAATTAGCCAGGCGTGGTGGCGAGCACCTGTAATCCCAGCTACTTGGGAGGCTGAGGCGGGAGAATCATTTGGACCTGGAAGGCAGAGGTTGCAGTAAGCCGAGACTGCGCCATTGCACTCCAGGCTGGGCAATGAACAAAAAACTCCATCTCAAAAAAAATAAAGTGCTATTAAAATTTCAAGCAGGGTGGATAACATGATCGGATTAGTGGGGTTTTATTGTTTGTTTTTATGGGACAGGATCTTTCTCTGTTGCCCAGGTTGGAGTGCAGTGGTGCAGTCACAGCTCACTGCAGCCTCAATCTCCTGGGCTCAAGTCATCCTGCCTCAGCCTCTTCAGAGTAGCTGGAACTACAGGCATGTGCCACTACTCCCAGCTAATTCTATTTTTCTAGAGACAGGATTTCACACTATGTTGCCCAGGCTGGTCTCAAATTCCTGGGCTCAAGTTACCCTTCCATCTCGGCCTCCCAAAATGCTGAGATTGCAGGCATGAGCCACTGTGTTCAGCCCAGATAAGATTTTTTAAATGATCACAGGTAATGTAAGAATAAATAAATAGACCATTAAAACTCCATAGAAAATCCATTAACAAACCTATGTACAATCCCAGCACTTTGGGAGGCCAAGGTGGGCAGATCATTTGAGGTCAGGAGTTTGAGACCAGCCTGGCCAACATGGTGAAAATCCATCTCTACTAAAAATACAAAAATTAGCCTGGTGTGGTGGTGCACACCTGTAGTCCCAGCTACTCAGGAGGCTGAGAGAGGAGAATCACTTTAACCAGGGAGGCAGAGGTTGCAGTGAGCCAAGATCATGCCACTGCACTCCAGCCTAGGCGATCCAATGAGACTCTCAAAAACAAACAACAACAACAAAAAAAAAACTAGATATTTGTGGGAATTTGGTATATTATTAAGGTGGTATTTCATTTCTGTGGGAAAAGGAATTGTATTAAAAGGCCTCATAGTCTGGAGTCATTCTGTTAGGGTTAGAATACTAATTCCACCAGTTAATATATGTATAAAATGTTTAATCCTCAAAACAAACTTGATAAAGTGAGATTAAATCGAATAGTACCTGACCCAAGTAAGTTGTTGTTCAGTAAATGTTAGTGATTATTACACAAGGGCACGGTGGCGATCCATTTGTAAAAAAAAAAAAATTGGGCACAGTGGCTCACACCTGTAATCCCAGAACTTTGGGAGGCCAAGGTGGGCGGATCACCTGAGGTTGGGAGTTCAAGACCAGCCTGACCAACATGGAGAAACGCTGTCTCTACTAAAAATACAAAAAAAAAAAAAAAAAAAAAAAAAAAGCCGGGCATGGTGGTGCATGCCTGTAATCCCATCTACTCGGGAAGCTGAGGCAGGAGAATTGCTTAAACCTAGGAGGCAGAGGTTGCAGTGAGCCAATATTGCGCTATTGCACTCTATCCTGGGAAGCAAGAATGAAACTCTGTCTCAAAAACAAGAAAAAAATTAGATTCCCACTTAACATGATTCATAAGAATATTTCAAGTGGATCAAAGACCTAATTTTTTTTTTTTTTTTGAGACAGAATCTCTCACTCTGTCACCCAGGCTGCAGTTCATTGGCACGATCATGGCTCACTGCATTCTTGACCGTCCCAGGCCCAGGTGATCCACTCCAGCCTCCCAATTAGGGGGAATTTTGTATTTCTTACAGAGATGGGGTTTTGCCATGTTGCCCACCTTGGCCTTCTAAAGTGTTGGGATTATAGGCATGAGCCACAGCACCCAGCCTAAACATTTCTAAGCTATGGAAGCATTAGGAAAATAAATGTAAAGAAAAATGTGTTCATCACCTTTGGATAGAATTCTTAAATAAGCAGAATCTAAAAAGATTGACAAGTTTCAATATATTAAAATTACAGACTTCTGTGCAAGACATTCCCCTTCCCTAAAAAACAAGTGACTGATCAGATTTTCCAACGCATATAACAAGGGTTTGGAGAAATGAGTACTAATGTCATGCTGACAGAAGTGCAAATATTTGGCCGGGCGCAGTGGCTCACGCCTGTAATCCCAGCACTTTGGGAGGCCGAGGCGGATGGATCACGAGGTCAAGAGATTGAGACCATCCTGGTCAACATGGTGAAACCCCGTCTCTACTAAAAATACAAAAATTAGCTGGGCTTGGTGACGCATGCCTGTAGTCCCAGCTACTCGGGAGGCTGAGGCAGGAGAATTGCTTGAACCTGGGAGGCGGAGGTTGCGGTGAGCCAAGATCGCGCCATTGCACTCCAGCCTGGGTAACAAGAGCGAAACTCCGTCTCAAAAAAAAAAAAAAAGAAGTGCAAATATTTATGACCACTTTTTACAGCTGTTGGCAAGATCCACTAAAATAAAAATTGTGGATATCTTGTGAGCCCAGTTCTATTTTTTGGTTACTTAATAGGTATCATACAGGTGATTTACTTTAAAATACCTCTGCATGGACAATGTGGTATATATGTGAAGAAGCACTTACATGTGTACAAGGAAGCAGGTAAAAGGATGTTTACTGCACTGCTGTTTGCAAAAGAGAAAAACAAATGTCCATCAAAAAGATCTCAACTGTTGCTAGGTACGGTGGCTCACACATATAATCCTAGCACTTTGGAAGGCTGAGGTGGGTGGATTGCCTGAGCTCAGGAGTTCAAGACCACCCTGGGCAACATGGTAAAAACTCATCTCTACTAAAATACAAAAAAATTAGCCGGGAATGGTGGTGCACACGTGTAGTCCCAGCAACTCAGGAGGCTGAGGCACAAGAATTGCTTGAACCCAGGAGACAGAGGTGGTAAGCCGAGATCACACCACAGCACTCCAGCCTGGCAACAGAGCGAGACTCCGTCTCAGAAAAAAAACCAGCGGGGAGGCGGTTAACTACGGAATGTCATGAACATCTACAAAAAATGAGATAGATTTAAGAATGGACAAAGGATTTAAACATTTCTCCAAAGAAGATATACAGATGGCCAAGAAACATAAGAAAAGATGGTCAGTATCACTAATCATTAGAGAAATGCAAATTAAAACCGCAATGAGATACTACCTCACACCCCTAAGACACTATTAAAAGAAAGAAGCAATGGTAATTGAAAAGTGTTTGTGAGGATATGTAGAAAGTATAACCCTTAGCTGTGCACTGCACATGCCCATAGTTCCAGCTACTCTGGAGACTGAAGTGAGAGGCCTGAGCCCAGGAATTCGAGGCTGCAGTGAGCCATGATTGTGCCATTGCACTACAGCCTGGGCAACAGAGCAAGACACTGTCTCTAAAAAAAAGAAGCAAATCAGAGAACCCCTGTGCATTTTAGTGGAAATGTAAAATGGTATAGCGGGAGGCGAAGGTTGCAGTGAGCCGAGTTTGCACCATTGCACTCCAGGCCGGTCAACAAGAGTGAAACTCCACCTGAAAAAAAAAAAAAAAAAGGAAAGAGAAAGTATTTGTACACCCATGTTCATCATGACATTGTTTACAATAGCCAAGAGGTGGAAGCAACCTGAGTGTCCATCAACAGATGAATAGATCAACAAAATGCGCTCTATACATACAATGGAATGTGATTCAGCCTTACAAAGGAAAGAAATTCTGACACATGCTATAACATCGATGAACCTTGAAGACATTATGTTAAATGAAATAAGCCAGTCACAAAAAGACAAATACTGTATGATTCCACTTATATGAGGTATCTATAGTAGTCAAATTCACAGAGATGGAAAGTAGTGTGGTGATTGCCAGGGGCTGTGGAGAGTGGGAAATACAGAATTGTTTAAAGGGTATGGAGTTTCAGTTGTGCAAGATGAAAAGAGTTCTAGAGATTATTTGTACAACAGTATGAATGTACTAAAGCCACTGAACTGTATGTTTTAAAATGGTTAAGATGGTCGGGCACAGTGGCTCATGCCTGCAATCCCAGCACTTCGGGAGGCCGAGGCAGGTGGATCGCCTGAGCTCAAGAGTTCGAGACTACCCTGGGAAACATGGTGAAACCCTGTCTCTACTAAAATTTAAAAAAAAAAATTAGCCAGGCATGGTGGCACGCACCTGTAGTTCCAGCTACTTAGGAGGCTGAGGCATGAGAATCACTTGAGCCTGGGAGGCGGAGGTTACAGTGAGCCGAGATTGCACCACTGCATTCCAGCTTGGGCTACGGAATGAGACTCCATCTAAAAAAAAAAAAATCAATATTCTATGACTAGATTGTGACTTATTCCTCCCACCCCCGCTCCCAGCCCCATAATATGGCTGGAATCATCCTGGCTAGGCCAATTATAATATCCTTAATCCCATTGCCATTGTGATTATTTCAAACCTGGATATCAAAGACAAACCAAATTGTAGTAACCAGAGCTTTCACTGAAGAGTTGCGCTCCTTTTCTGTGGGAGAACTGTTAAAAGCTTTAAATATAAGCTTTAAAATTGAGAGACCATATTTACTAACACATTGGAAATGCCTACCTGGGTTTTACTTTATATAGCCAAACCTAATCATAATTAATATGGAATGTATGTCTCCTAAACCCAGAGAGAAAACAGAAAAGAGAAATTCAATTAATTTTAAAAAAGCAGAATTTGTCAAAATGTACGGAATTGCACCATTGGCGAACTGTATGTTTCACTATGTGTAAATTTTTTAAATTTATTTCTATTTTGAGATGGAGTCTCGCTCTGTCACCATGCTGGCGTGCAGTGGTATGATCTCGGCTCACTGCAACCTCCTCCTCCTGGGTTCAAGTGATTCTCCTGCCTCAGCCTCCCAGGTAGCTGGGACTACAGGCATCTGCCACCATGCCCAGCTAATTTTTTGTATTTTTTTTAGTAGAGACGGGGTTTCACCACGTTAGCCAGGATGGTCTCAATCTCCTGACCTCGTGATCCACCCGCCTCGGCCTCCCAAAGTGCTGGGATTACAGGCGTAAGCCACCGCACCCGGCCACTATGTGTAAATTTTTAAAAAACTAAAAGGAAAAAGAAATGCAGAAGAGAAAGAAGAAGCTGCAATGGTAAATACAAAACATGAAGTAAGATGGTAGGAATAAGACTAGACATGCAGTAGTCATGATGAATGTGACTGGGTTAAATAGCCTTATTAAAAGACAGATGCTCAGATTGGATTTTTTTTTTTTTTATCTTGTGGCTGTATGTTATTTACAAGACATATCTAGAATGGAATGGCACAGAACAGCTGGAAACGAAGAGAAGGGAAAGATAAACTTACCATACAGTTCCTCTCCTATGTATCTACCCAAGGGAGATGAAAATATATGTCCATTCAAAGACTTGGACACAAATGCTCATATTATTTTTGTTCATAATAGACAAAAAGCGGAAACAAACTGTCTGTAAACACAGTGGTCCTCAACCTTTGGCACCAGTGACTGGTTTCGTGGGAGACTGTTTTTCCCCAGATGGCAGTGGGACATGGTTTCTGGATGATTCAAAAACATTACATTTTCGTGCATTTTATTATTATTACATTGTAATATATAATGAAATAATTATACAACTCTCCATAAGGTAGAATCAGTGGGAGCCCTGAGCTTGTTTTCCTGTAGCTAGATGGTCCTATCTGGGGTTGATGGGAGACAGGGACAGATCATCAGGCATTAGCTTCTCATAAGGAGCGCACAACCCTTGAGCGTGCGGTTCACAATGAGGTTCAGGCTCCTATGAGAATCTAACACTGCCGCTGATCTGACAGGAGCTCAGGCAGTAATGTGAGCGATGGGGAGTGGCTGTAAATACAGATGACGCTTCACTTGCCTGCCTGCCACTCATCTGCTGTGTGGCCCAGTTCCTAACAGGCCACGGGCCACTAATGGTTTGTGGCCCAGGGATTGGGGGCCTCTGCATAACCAGATAAATGGATGAACAAAATGTGGTGCGTTCACATAATGGAATACTGTTTAGCAATAAAAGGTATAAACCACTGATAGAATAACATAGATGAATCTCAAAATCAAGTCAAGCAGAAGAAGCCAGATACAAAATATACACATGGTGCCTGACTTAGGATGGTTTGACTTAGGATTTTCGACTTTACAATGAATTTATTAGGATATTACATTTATTTTCAGCTTACAATATTTTGATTTACACAAGATTTATTGGGGCTGGGCATGGTGGATTCATGCATGTAATCCAGCACTTTGGGAGGCCAAGGCAGGAAGATCGCTTACACCCAAAAGTTTGAGATCAGCCTGCACAACACAGGGAGACCCAACTCTACAAAAAATAAAACTTAAAAAAAAGGTTTATTGAGATGTAGCCCCATCGTAAGTCAAGAAGCATCTACACACTGTATTACTCCATTTACATGAAACCCTAGAAAAGACCAATCTAATCTATAATGACAAAAAGTAAATCATTTTTATGGTATTAGAGGTATCGACGAAAAAAAAAGAAAAAGAAAAGAAGAAAGTAAATCACTGTTTGCCTGAGGTGGAGGTAGGGTATTGGCTGGGTACAGGCACAATGGAACTGGCAGGGAATTCATTGTTTCTAAAAATGATCTATTTTGATTGTTGTGATGATTATTTGATATATTGATTTGTCAAAACAAATAAAAATGCACACAAAATGATTGCATTTCACTGTGTGTAAATTATGCTTCATTAATTAAAAGATAGAAAAAGACATGCAAAAGAAAAAATAGGCCAGGTACAATGTGGCTCATTACTGTAATCCCAGCACTTTGGGAAGCTGAGGCGGGCGGATCACTTGAGCCTAGGAGTTTCAAACCAGGCTGGGCAACATGGCGAAACCCCGTCTCTACAAAAAATTTAAAAATTTGCTAGATGTGGTGGTGCAACTGCGTAGTCCCAGCTACTATGGAGGCTGAGGTGGAAAGATCGCTTGAGCCAAGGAGGCCAAGGCTGCATTGAGCAGTGATCACACCACTACACTCCACCCTGAACAACAGAGTAAGCCCCTGTCTCAAAAAAAGAAGAAGAAAAAAGAAAAAATGGAAAAAGAATATGCTGTTTGAATATGCAATATGGAAAATATGGAGGTTTTCTTTGTGGGCTAACAGATGGAAAGTGTCATGAAAGTACAATGTACACTTGAAAAGGAGGTACGCTCTCTGTTATGTAGGTTTAATATTTTATCCATAAGATCCACCTAATTATTTAGGTCTTCTGTATGCTTTTTTTCTTTTTGAGACAGAGTTTCACTCTTGTTGCCCAGGCTGGAGTGCAATGGCATGATTTTGGCTCACTGCAACCTCCATCTCCCCGGTTAAAATGATTCTCCTGCCTTAGCCTCCCAGGTAGCTGAGATTACAAGCATGCTTCACCATGCCCAGCTAATTTTGTATTTTTAATAGAGTCCGGGTTTTGCCAGGCTGGTTTTGAATCCATGACCTCAGGTGATCCACCCACCTCAGCCTCCCAAAGTGCTGGGATTTCAGGCATGAGCCACCACACCCGGCCTATGCTTATACTTTCTATTTTTTGATGCTTTGAGAAGTCAAAAGCAGAAAAATACATTTGAGTGTCCTAATACTAGTGCATTCTATTTTTTTTCACTACTTAGAGTTTCCACTTCATGAAAGTTGCTACTGTATTTTGTGCATGGATACTCATAACTGATATAGTTCTTAATTGTAGCCTTTGTCATTGCACTAGTCCGTTTTCATGCTGCTGATAAAGATATCAGAGACTGGGAAATTTATAAAGAAAAAAAGGTTTAATGGACTCACAGTTCCACATGGCTGGAGAGTCCTCACAGTCATGATGGAAAGTGAAAGGCACGTCTTACATGGTGGCAGACAAGAGAGAATGAGAGCCAAGCAAAAAGGAAAACCCCTTATGAAACCATCAGATCTGGCAAGACTTAGTCACTACCATGAGAACAGTATGGGAGAAATTGTCCTCATGCTAAAATTATCTCCCACTGGGTCCCTCCCACAACACACAGGAATTATGAGGGCTACAATTCAGGATGAGATTTGGGTTGGGACACAGCCAAACCATATCAGGCATTATAATGTATCCTTTTGCCTCATCTAATGATTTTTGGCCTGAATTCTACTTTTTCTGATAGTAAGAACAGAACTTCTGCTTTTTTTGCTTCTTTTTGTATTGCATTTACCTTATATATTTTGTCCATCCTTTTATTTTTAGCTTTTCTTTTTTTTTTTTTTTTTTTGAGACAGAGTCTCACTCCATCACCAGGCGCCAGGCTGGAGTGCAGTGGTGGGACCTCGGCTCACTGCAACCTCCGCCGCCGGGGTTCAAGCAATTCTCCTGCCTCAGCCTCCCAAGTAGCTGGGACTACAGGCACACGCCACCACACCCAGCTAATTTTTTTGTATTTTTAGTAGAGACGGGGTTTCACCATGTTGACCAGGATGGTCTCGATCTCTTGACCTCGTGATCCGCCCGCCTCGGCCTCCCAAAGTGTTGGGATTACAGGCGTGAGCCACCGCGCCCGGCCTATTTTTAGCTTTTCTAAATTCATTATCCCCAAAGTAGGATGCTACAGACTAGTCACTGCTATGTGTCCTTTGTTTTCTTTCTTTTTCTATTCCTTTTTTTTTTTTTTTTTTGAGCCTGTTGCCAGGCTGGAGTGCAGTGGTGGTATGATCTTGGCTCACTGCAATCTCTGTCTCCTGGGTTCAAGTGATTCTCCTGCCTCAGCCTCCTGAGTAACTGGGATTACAAGTGCCTGCCACCACACCCAGCTAATTTTTGTATTTTTAGTAGAGATTGGGTTTCACTATGTTGTCCAGGATGGTCTCAATCTGACCTTGTGATCCACTGCCTCGCCCTCCCTAAGTGCTGAGATTACCGGTGTGAGCCACTACACCCAGCCTCTCTCTCCCTCTCTCTCTCTCTCTCTCTCTCTTTTTAAGAGGAATCTCACTCTGTCACCCAGGCTGGAGTGCAGTGGTGTGATCTTGGCTCACTGCAGCCTCTGCCCCACAGGTGCAAACAATTTTCCTGCCTCAGCCTCCCGAATGCTGGGACTATAAGCACGCACCACCACACCTAGCTAATTTTTGGTTGTTTTTTTTTTTAGTAGAGTCAGGGTTTCGCCATGTTGCCCAGGCTGGTCTGGAACTCCTGCCTCAAGTGATCTTCCTGCCTCAGCCTCCTGAAGTGCTGAGATTACAGGAATGAGCCACCACACCCAGCCTTTTATTTTTCATTTTTTTAAATGGGAGTGTTCACTGTAGTTCTTTTCCTATTCCACCATTGTATATGTGGTGTTTGAAGGCAGATTATTTGTCCTGTTGATGCATAGGTCTCTACATCAAGTGAAGCCACACCTCCTAATATAGCAACTGCTACATATACCTCTTGTTTGCATCATGTACCTATACCTCTACTCTGCATCACCTGGACGTGGTGATCCTTGAGCATGATGCCATTACTGGACAGGACTTTAAGATTGTCTCTGTAGGTGAGGGAATTGTGTATACTTTGCCTGTGATTGGGAAAGTGAGTTCAACATTTGGCAAACAGAAGGGTAGAGTGTAGCAATGGCTTGTGCTTGTCACCAAATATTTCTGGCTCTCTACTTCATGGACCAAGGTAGGATTGCTCTTCCCTACCACCTTTGAAGTCTGGTGTGGCAAGGTGACTTGCTTTGGTCAATGAAATGTGAGTGACGATGACATATATCATTTCTAGACAGAAGCTTTAAGTCATTGTATGAGTAGCTGTGCCCCCTTTGCCCTGTGTTGGTAATCGCGAAAGTCTGGAAATGGACCCTTACTTGTCCTGGGTCCCACAGAACATCTCAGCCAGTTCATGGCGGTAACATTAGGGTGAACAATAAGTAAGCATTTCTTGTTTTAAGCCACTGATATCTGGGTTGTTGTTTGTTTGCTTGCTTTTATTACTGCAGCATGACTTTGCCCTATACCAATTGATAAAGTATATGTTAAAAAGTTGGAGCAATTAGGAAAGAAAAAGAAATAAAAGGTATCCAAATTGGAAAGGAAGTAAAATGATCTCTATTCACAGATGATATGATCTTATATGTCAAAATCCCTAAAGAATTCACAAAACACTGTCACACTGAATAAATGATTTCAGCAAAGTTTCAGATGCAAAATCAACACACAAAAATCAGTGGCATTTCTCTACAGTAACAATGACATGACCAACCTGAAAAAGAAATTAAGAAACCAATCCCATTTGCTACGTATCAAAAAGGATAAAATATTTAGCAGTAAAACTAATGAAAGAGGTTAAAGATTTGTACACTGAAAATTATAGAACATTGCTAAAAGAAATTTTTAAAAAAATACAAAAAATAGAAAGACATCCCACACTCATGGATTAGAAGACCCCATGTCATTAAGATATCTATACTACCCAAAGCAATCTACAGGTTCAGTGTAATCCCTATAAAAATCCCAATGCCAGGCCGGGCGTGGTGTCTCATGCTTGTAATCTCAGCACTTTGGGAAGCCAAGGTGGGCAGATCACTAGGTCAGGAGTTCGAGGCCAGACTGGCCAACATGGTAAAACCCCATCTCTACTAAAAAATACAAAAATTAGCCAGGCATGGTGGTGTGTGCCTGTAGTCCCAGCTACTCTGGAGGCTGAGGCAGGAGAATTGCTTGAACCTGGGAGACGGAGGTTGCAGTGAGCCAAGATCACTGCACTCCAGCCTGGGCAACAGAACAAGACTCCATCTTGAAAAAAGAAAATCCCAATGGCACTTTTGTAGAAATAGAAAAAGCCATCCTAAAATTCATATAAGAATCTCAAGGGAGGCCATATAGCCAAAAAAAAAAAAAATCTTGAAAAAGAAGACCAAAGTTGGAGATCTCACAATTTCTGACTGCATACTACAAAGTAGCAGTAATCAAGAAAGCATGGTACTGGCATAAAGACAGATATATAGACCAATGGAACAGAATAAAGAGCCCAGAAATAAACCCCTGGAGATTTGGCCAAATGATTTTCAACAAGGGTAATAAGACTGGGAAAGGGCAGTCTCTTTAACAAATGATGTTGAGAAAGTTGGATGTTCACATGCAAAATAATGAAGTTGAACCTTACACCATATACAAAAATTAACTCAAAATGAATTACAGACCTAAATGTAAGGCCTAAAACTATACAACTCCTAGAATAAAACATTGGGGCCCAGGTACTGTGGCTCATGCCTGTAATCCCAGCACTTTGGGAGGCCGAGGCAGGCAGATCACTTGAACCCAGAAGTTTGAGACCAGCCTGGGCAATATGATGAAATCCTGTCTCTACAAAAAGTTCAAAAATTTTCTGGATGTGGTGATGTGATCCTGTAGTTCCAGCTACTGGGGAGGCTGAGGCGAGAGGATCACTTGAGCCCAGGAGGTCAAGGCTGCAGTGAGCCATGATCACGCCACTGCACTCCAGTCTGGGCGACAGAGGGAGACCCTATTTCAAAACAAAACAAGCAAAGATATTAGGGGAAAACTTTAGGACATCGAATTTGGCAGTGTTTTCTTGCATATGACACCAAAACACTAAAAGCCGTAGGCAACAAAAACAAAAATAGACAAATGGGAATACATCAAACTAAAATTTCTGTACCTCAAATGATCAACCTAGAGTGAAAGGCAGCCTACAGGATGAGTGAAAATATGTGTGATCCTATTTAAAAATAGGCAAAGGAGTTGAATAGACAATTATCTGAAGAAGATAGATGAATGGTGAGCAAGCATATGAAAAGATATTCTACATCATTAATCACAGGAAGAATTGCAAGTCAAAACTACAATGAGGTATCCCCTCACATATTTTAGGATGGCCACTCTCTAAAGAACAGAAAATAACAAGTGTTGGTAAGGATATGAAGAAGTTAGAACCCATGTTCATTATTGGTGGGAATGTAAAATGGTATTGCTATTATGGAAAACAATATGGTGGTTTCTCAAAAAATTAAAACTACACTGGGCACAGTGGCCCATGTCTGTAATCCCAGCTCTTTGGGAGGCTAACACAGGCAGATCACCTGAGGTTAGGAGTTTGAGACCAGCCTGGCCAACATAGCAAAATCCTATCTCTACTAAAAGAATACAAAAATTAGCCAAGTGTGGTGGTGGGCACCTGTAATCCCAGCTACTCGGGAAGCTGAAGCAGGAGAATTGCTTGAACCCAAAAGGTAGAGGTTGCGGTGAGCTGAGAACATGCCACTGCACTCCAGCCTGGGTCTTAGAGCAAGACTCCGTCTTTAAAAAAAACTAAAAATAGAATTATCATATGATCTGGTAACCCCACTTCTGGGTATATTTTCAAAACAATTCAAAGCAGAATCCTAAAGAGATATTTGTCAGGGATCCAGGAAGTGGGAGGATAGAGGGAGGAGGGGAAATTGGTGTCTAGTGGGTACAGATTTTCAATATTACTAGATGAAAAAGCTCTGTAGATCTGTTGCCCAAAAATGAAACAGGTTAAGATGTCTTAGTTTGTGCTGCTATAACAAAATACCAGAGATTAGGTAATGCATAAAAAACAGAAATTTATTTTTTCACAGTTCTGGGGTGTAACGGAAGCCCAAGAAGAAGGCACTAGCATCGGATGAGGGCCTTCTTGCTGTGTCCTCATGTTGCAAACAGATGACAAGTTAGTCGAAGGCTGCATAAAGCTTCTTTTGTAAGGGCCTTGATCCTGTTAATGAGGGAGGAGAGCTCTACTGGCCTAATCACCTCTTAAAGATTCCCACCTCTTGGCCCTGCACGGTGGCTCTCGCCTGTAATCCCAGTACTTTGGGAGGCCAAGGCAGACAGATCACCTGAGGTCAGGAGTTCAAAACCAGCCTGGCCAACATGGTGAAATGCTGTCTCAACTGCAAATACAAAAAAATTGGCTGGACATGGTGGCACACACCTCTCAGCTACTCAAGAGACTGAGGCAGGAGAACTGCTTGAACCCGGGAGTGGGAGGTTGCAGTGAGCCACGATTGTGGCACGGAGTCAAGCGGCACAAGAGTGAAACTCTGTCTCAAAAAAAAAAAAGAAAAAGAATTCCACCTCTTAATACTATGATAGTGACAACACATAAATTTTGGAGGAGACACACTCAAATCATTGCAGGTGGTAAATTTAATGTTATCTTTTTTTTTAAAACCACGAAAGTAAGTATAGATATGTAGATCAAAGCAAGGCACAGTTGGAAATGAAAGTGTAATTATCAAAGGAAATGTTGCTCTAACATCTTATCCATTTAAAGTTGTTTTTTGTTTTATTTTGTTTTGTTTTTTGAGACAGGGTCTGGCTCTGTCACCCAGGCTCTGGAGTGTAGTGGGACAATCTCAGCTCAGTGCAACTTCTGCCTCCTTGGCTCAAGCCGTCCTTTTACTTTAGCCTCACAAGCAACTGGGACAGCACACCCAGCTAATTTTTGTATTTTCCTGTAGAGATGGGGTTTTCCTGTGTTGCCTGGGTTGGTCTTAAACTCCTGAGCTCAACCGATCGCCCACCTCAGCCTCCCAAAATGCTGTAATTACAGGCATGAGCCACCGTGCCTTCCCAAGCTTTATTTTAAATGCTGTTTTCAATATTATTTGAAGATTGGGCAATACATAATGCAATGAAACAAAACACAGGTTGCAGGTATGTATAAATACTTATGCTTTATTTCATATATAATGCTGTGTATTCCTTGACACACACAGTTCTATATATTCCAAGTGGTCACTGTGGTTTATCACAGCAAATACATCTTCGAAAGGAAAATGTTAATGCCCTAAAAATTTTCATCTGAGGTATCTAAACTCTAATAGGTCATCATTTAATAGTCTCTGAATTATCATTGTGTATTATATACTGTATGTATTGTGTGCATTATATATTGTGCATTGTAAGTTACACCACAAATACTACAACATGTTCACTCACTCTAGAAATTACAAAGTGGGAGATACACTTTAATAAGTATAATGGGCCAGGTGTGGTGGCTCACGCCTGTAATCCCAGCACTTTATGAGGCCGAGGTGGGCAGAACACCTGAGGTCAGGAGTTTGAGATTAGCCTGACCAATGTGGAGAAACCCGGTCTCTACTAAAAATACAAAATTAGTCAAACATAGTGGCACATGCCTGTAATCCCAGCTACTCAGGAGGCTGAGGCAGGAGAATCACTTGAACCTGGGAGGCAGAGGTTGCAGTGAGCCGAGATCGAACTATTGCACTCCAGCCTGGGCAACAAGAGTGAAAGTCTAACTCAAAATAATAATAATAATAATAGATTGACACATAGATGACTTTATATTACAAAAACTACTTAAGACATATTCTTTGTGCTGCTTTTCTAAAATAGAATATGTTAATATAAACGTATTTGAAATTCAGAAAACTTGGCCTGTGTCTGTTTTGTTTCTCAGTGCAATTTCTGTTATCAATGTGCTCATAAGTCATAATTTATTAACACTACTAGTAAAAAATTAACATCATTGAGAGGAAATTAATTAGCTAAAGAAATAAAGCATGTAATTCCAACTCAAGAGAGGTAAAATAGTTATATAAAAAGAAACTGGGCCAGGTGCAGTGGCTGACGCCTGTAATCCCAACACTTTGAGAGGCTGAGGCTGGTGGACCACCTGAGGTCAGGAGTTCAAGACTAGCCTGGCCAACATGGTGAAACCCTGTCTCCACTAAAAATATAAAAATTAGCTGGGCATGGTGGCATGCACATATAATCCCAGGTATTCGGGAGGCTGAGGCAGGAGAATCGCTTGAACCCAGGAGGCAGAGGTTACACTGAGCCAAGATCGCGCCACTGCACTCCAGCCTGAGCAACAGAGCAAGACTCCTTCTCAAAAAAAAAAAAAAAAATTAAGAACAAATTTTTGGAGACAGGGATTCTGTATAACAAAAATGGCTTGTGATTTTTGAAAATTAATTGTGCAGGGTAGAAGCTTTGAGTGGCTGAAGTATATGTTAGTTCCCCAACAGTAAGAATTCAGGGGATAGGATCCCCATGGCATCTAGAACAATGCCTAACTTTATCTTGAAACAATGAGGGGAATGTGGAAGGGCCTGTTTAAATAGTGGTGCTGTCTCCCAACGAGGTGCTGAAAGACCCTTTGTGTTGAGGGCAGGGATCTGGTTAGAGGACCTGAGTGTCTTAAGCTATCAGGCCAGGTAGGAAAGGAAAAGGCAAAGAGAAGGGTTTCCACCCACCTCCACCTAATCTTATCTTTCTCTGTCTTCCACTACTATCACTTTTTTTTCTCTTTCCCACTTGTTTTTTCTTTTTCTTTTCCTTTTTTTTTTTTTTTTTTTTGAGATGGTCTCGCTGTGTCACCCAGTCTAGAGTGCAGTGGCGCGATCTCGGCTCACTGCAACCTCTGCCGCCTGCGTTCAAGCAATTTTCTGCCTCAGCCTCCAGAGTATCTGGGATTACAGGCGCCCACCACTATGCCTGGCTAATTTTTGTATTTTCAGGAGAGACGGGGTTTTACCATCTTGGCCAGGCTGGTCTTGAACTCCTGACCTCGTGATACATTTGCCTCGGCCTCCCAAAGTGCTGGGATTACAGGTATGAACCACTGCACCCGGCCCCCACCTTCCTTTTTTTTTTTTCTTGAGACAGGGTCTCGCTCTGTCACCCAGGTTGGAGTGCAGTGGTGCAATCTCAGCTCACTGCAACCTCTGCCACCTAGGCTCAAGCTATCCTCCCACTTCAGTCTCTAGAGTAGCTGGAACTACAGGCATGCACCACTATGCCTGGCTAATTTTGTATTTTTTGTAGAGACAGGATTTTGCCATATTGCCTAGGCTGGTCTTGAACTTGTGATCTCAAGCAATTGGCCCATCTTGGCCTCCCAAAGTGCTGGGATCACAGGTGGGAGCCACCACACCCAACTTAAACATTTTTTTAAATTGTGATGTACGGCACACAAACAGGAAAGCACAAAGGATTAATATACAGCTCCGTAAGTTTTAAACAAAAAAAATGTTTGCGAAATCACCACTTAGTTCAAGAAATCAACCGGGTGTGGTGACTCATGTCTGTAATCCCAACACTTTGGAAGGTCAAGGTGGGTGGATCATCTGATGTCAGGAGTTCAAGACCAACCTGACCAACATGGTGAAACCCCATCTATGCTTAAAATACAAAAATTTGCTGGACATGGTACGGGTGCCTGTAATTCCAGCTATTCAGGAGGCTGAGGCAAGAGAATCACTTGAACTTGGGAGGTTGAGGTTGCAGTGTCGAGAATGTGCCACTGCACGCCAGCCTGGGTGGCAGAGCTAGACCCGTCTCAACAACAACAACAAAGAAATAGAACACTGTCAGCACCCTAGAAACCACCCATGTCTCTTGCCACTAGGTTTACTCTTTCCCTTCTCTCCAAAGGCAACTACAACCCTCACTTCTAATACTTTAATTTGCTTATTTTTTAAATATATGTAAGTCAATTGTACAGTAAATATTCTTTTGAACTACTATTGTTTAACATTTTCATGAAGGTACATTTATTAAATTATAGCATATGGAAAAGTGTGCAAATCCTAAATGGTACAGCTTGAGGAATTTTTCACAAACTGAATGCATCTATGTAACTAGCACCCAGATCAAGAAATGGAGCATTACCAGAAGTCCGCTTTGTGCCTCCTTCTAGTCACTATCCCTCTGTCCGAAGAGTAACTATTATCCTGAGTTCTAACAGTGTAAATCAGTTTTATTATTTTACCTTAAATATGTGAACATATCCAGTATATACTCTTTTCTTTCTAGCTTTTCCTGCTCAGTATTGTTCATGAGGTTCACCTGCGTTGTCGCACGTAGTTGTAGGTCACTCATTCTCATTGCTGTTTTGTGTTCCATTGTATAAATACACCACAATTTGACTATTCATTCTAGTGTAGGTGGACATTTGGGTTGTTTTTTCCATTTTCAGCTATTACAAATACTGCCAGTTTGGGTAGACATGGTGCCTTATACCTGTAACCCCAGCACTTTGGGAGGCCAAGGCAGGCAGATCGTCTAAGCTCAGAAATTTGAGACCAGCCTGAGCAACATGGTGAAACCCTGCCTCTACAAAAAATACAAAAATTAGCTGTGTATGGTGCCATGTAACTGTAGTCCCAGCTACTTGGGAGGCTGAGGCAAGAGGATCAGTGGGGCACAGGAGGTTGAGGCCACGGTGAGTTGTGATCACGCTACTGTTTGTTAGAACTCAGGACAGTAGTTACCCTGGGGAGAGAAGGATAGTGACTAGAAGGGGCGCAAAGGGGACTTCTGACAATGCTTCCTTTCTTGATCTGGGTGCTAGTTGCATAGATGCGGTTTGTGAAAAATTCATCAAGCTGTACCACTTATGATTTGCACACTTTTCCATATAATTTAATAAATGTACCTTCATGAAAATGTTAATGTACCACTTGTGATTTGTGCACTGTTTTTTTTTTTTTTTTTAAGACAGAGTCTGACTCACTCTGTTGCCCGGGCTGGAGTGTGTGGTGTGATCTCAGCTTATAGCTCACTGCAGGCTCTGCCACTTGGGTTCATTTTCCTCCTATAAGTTGTCTTTTTAATTGATTTGTGGGATTTCTCTACATTGTATAAATGAATCATTTGCAGGTTAAATGTGTCACAAATACTTCCTTGTACACTGTAGTTTCTCACTTTCTTTATGAAAGGCATCTATGTATAGATTATATATGTACATATGTTTATTTGTATATTGGCTTTATGCCCAGCAATCTTTTGATTACCATAATTTATCTGTAGATTATTTTAAATTTTTAATGTATGCAATATAAATAAACACTGACAATTTTCTTTGTTCCTCTCCAATACTTCTTTCCTTCCTTCTTTCCTTCCTTCCTCCCTCCCTCCCTTCCTTCTTTCCTTTCTTCCCACCCTCCCTCCCTCTTCCCCTTCCTCCATCCCTCTTCCCCTTCCTCCCTCTCTCTTCCCTTTCCTCCCTCCCTCTTCCCCTTCCTCCCTCCCTCCCTTTTTCTTTCTTTCTTTTGTTCATTGCATCAGTAGGGCCTGCACTACAATGCTTATAGATATTGTATTAGTTTCCTAAAGCTGCTGTAACAAAGCACCACAAACTGGGTGCCTTAAAACAACAGAAATGTATTCTTCACAGTTCTAGAGACTAGAAGTCTGAAATCATGATACTGGCAGGGTCGTGCTCCCTCTGAAACCTGTAGGGAATGCTTTCCAGCTTCTTCTTAGCTTCATGGTGGTTTGCTGCGAATCTTGGGTTTTCCTTGTCTAGTCGAGGCATAATCCCAGCATCCCAGTCTCTGCCTTCATCATCAAATGGTGTTCTCCATTTCTCTCCGTCTCTTCACATGGCCACTTTATTTTAAGAGCACCAGATTATTGGATTTGAGGCCCACTTTACTCCAGTATGATCTGATCTTAACTAATTACATCTGTAACTATCTTATTTCCAATGAGGTCACATTCTGTAGTACTGGGTGTAAGAACTTCAATGTATTCAACTCTTAACAGATGTAATGATAGTGGATGTCTGTATTTGATCTTAGTGGGAAAACTTTCAACTTTTCACCATTAAATGTGATGTTGGTCAGGTGCAGCGGCTCCCACCTGTAATATCAGCACTTTGGGAGGCCAAAGGGAGAGGATCACTTGAGCCCAGGAGTTCAAGACCAGCCTGGCCAACATGGTGAAACACCGTCTCTCCTAAAAATACAAAAATTAGCTAGGTTTGAGTCCCAGCTACTCAGAGGCTGAGGCTTGAGAATCACTTGAACCTAGGAAGCAGAGGTTGCAGTGAGCCAAGATCATGCCACTGCACTCCTGGGTGACAGAGAAAGACTCCATCTCAAAAAAAAAATACCCAAAAAAAAAAAAAAAAAAAA